>WOGN01000977.1:0-21112 GCA_015342105.1 Leptinotarsa texana | reverse complement strand
AACGAACATTGTCGAACCCTTCTCGAACTCTCTTTTCGCTTCTTCGGCGTATAAGGAATGTTCGCGTCTGATCTAACCGCTTGATCTGCCGTTGCCACTAGCCCGGCACGTGCAGCACTGTCAGGGCCGGCTTCTGATTTATTACATTTTCACTGGTTCCTAAAATTCTTAGTCCAGCCGCTTCCATGGCTAAAGAGTTGGCAATGCGATTAAGTTTACTCTTGTCATACCCTTTAACCCAACCTCAGGATAATGTCATTATCTGCCGAGGCTTTAGCTAAATCTTGGAGACACTTTAGTACTAGCCCTGAGGTAACACGTGGTCTGTTCAATGCTAATAGGACTTGTCTACTAACTGTGCAGTTGCAAAACACGATATCTCTAAGGGCATTCATATCATTGTCGTTGACCACATATAAGTTCTAGATAAAACCAGTTTCATCCATGGCCTGAAAATGATTTCAACCCTTATGAGAATAGCTCAAATATCTATAAGACATGACTGCAGTCACTTCAGAACATGAATGTTTTCTTTATTATTCAAGAACGCCTGGACCGAACAAGTTGCAATGAATACAAATACGCCAAAACCATTTTTAGATTAGATATCGTAGCAGGGTGGGTCATTTTAATCATTGCCACATCCCTTTTCATAATTTGTTCGAAGGTGGTTGACAATTTTGGTGGTGGTGTATTCATGGTGGATTTCATCAGTGCGGACTTCCATTGTCTAATCTAATGTAAATTGATTTGAAAACCCTGAAAAAAAACAATTAGAACATTAATGAAATTGATCTAAAATAACAATTTTACTGAACAAAAACTGAAATTACAAAGAATTAACATACAAGCTACAAGCAAACAAATAAAATTGAAATAATAATAAATGCTGAAAAATGAAGATTAAAAATTATTATTTACAATAATGATAACAAATTGGAAAATTTAAAGATTTCAAACCAAGTTATGTCACGACGTTTCGATTGTTAGTATCCACAATCGTCTTCTGGTGATAACTGGACGTATTCCTCCGAGTTCCGACTATTTATATGCGAAACGTCTGCAACGTACCTACCTGATGTTACATTCATTACTTTCCTATATTTTAAGTTTGCGAAGTTACGTTTACAAAATTTAAAGGAATAAATAATTCTCAAAGCATCTAAAGTGTTTTCCTCTATTGCTTGTAAATCTAAATAAAAAATTATAAGGATGAGCCGAATCTCACTGTATACAAAATTTTGACAGCCTTGATATCAGCAATATCACCATTGCAGAAAAATGGAAACGGATTCGTTCATATTGTGATACAAAACAACTATCATTAATTTATCGGCAGGAACTTGTACAAATTGTGGTTTCAAAATATGTTTCTCTGATTTTATACATGTGAATAATAACCATGATATTAATGATTGAATCAATCACCAATAAATGGCGTTCAGTTTCATGGTAATATATGTATTATGAATGTTGATTTGCACTGGCCACAAATTCTGAGACGCAAACCAATTGTTGAAATCAGAAATATTTGAAAAGTATTCAACATATCAAACCAAGTTGTATTATTTTTCACATACAGTGAGCACCATATGTAACGGATAAATTCATTTTCTACGTTATTAACTATTTTAAAAAAAACCCTGAAACACGTCGAATTATGTATTCGAAAGGACGCTCTTTGACATAAAAAAATCACCCCTTCTTCACCCCCATCAACGTGACAACCTCCCTCTCAACTTTTTCAAATGCAAAAGGGGGTCAAGTGATACCTCATTTTGAAGTGCATTAAATTTTCTGTACAGCCATATCTTTAGTTTTTGATTCTGTGCATGCGTCATGATGGAGAAAAAATTCAAAGTGTTGAAAGGTATCACGTAGGTATTCCATTGAATCAGTCCGCTGCACCTTGATTTTTTTTTGTTTCTACCAACCGTTGTTTTTCACCCGTAACAGCTGAGTAAGAAATCGTATATTTTCAGTAAACTTGCTTTAGAGAAACAGTTTTACAGTTGTGTTTCTTGTTCAGTATTACTTTCAGACAATAGGCTGAAAGTTCTAGCAGTGTCTCATTTGACTGAACGTCAAAGAGTAGAAGTGTTAATATTACTAGTATGTGGGAACAATACTAGAACCCAGAAGAATTTAAGTGAAATATTCAATAATGAATATCCTCATTATTACATTTCTCAATCTACCGTTAGTAGAATAGAAACGAAATTTCGTGAATTTGGGACTGTCAAAGATATTACAAAATCAGGCAGGAGTGTATTGATTGACGATGGAAAAACATTAGATATTTTGCTAGATATCCAGATGAATCCTCATAAACATACACGACAACTTGCCGCCGATTACGACATAAGTCAAAGTTCAATATAGCGTGTTTTCAAAAGTGAAAAGTATCACCCTTATGAAGTACAACTGGTTCATGAACTCAACGAAGACGATCCAGATCGCAGAACCGAGTTTTGCGAAGTAATGGAGGCCAGGTGTCTGCGGGATCCTTCGTTCAAGAAAAATATATTGTTTTCCGACGACTCAACTTTTTTTTTATATGATACCGCCAACAGACAAAACTGTCGATATTGGAGCTGGAAAAATACCCATTGGATGATGGGGCTCACACTCAATATCCCAGGAAAGTAAATGTTTGGGCAGGAATAATCGCATATTTGGACCATATTTTTTTCAACAAAACATTCACCGGTGAACGTTACTTGGAGCATCTGGTATCAGAAAGATGATGCTCCACCACATTTTGCAGCTGACTTTCGTGCATATCTGAATGAAGTTTTTCCCAACAAATGGATTGGTAGACGAGGTGCTATAGAGTGGCCAGCCCGTTCTCCCGACATGACACCGCTTGACTACTTTTTGTGGGGGTACCTAAAATCCAAAGTATACGTTAATAGGCCAAACAATATTGAAAGTTTGCAAATCAGAATTAGAGAAGAAATAGAACGTATCACTCCCGAAACCATTCAAGCTGTTATCAACTCTTTGTTGACAACTGTCAGCAACGGCTCTCTTATTGTCAAGAAACAAATGGCTATCAGTTTCAACATTTGATCTGAAGACTTCCGTTAGTTGCACATTGATTGCTACCGCTTTAATAAATGATTTAGATAACACAATTCATTCAATTGTTTTATTTTAACGAAATTAAAAAAATAAAGATACACCATTCCATTCAAAATGAGGTATCACTTGACCCTCTTTTGCATTAACAAATTGGGGGGTGGCTGTCACGTTGAGGGGGATGAAGGAGGGAGGATTTTTTAACTCACAACATGTCTTTTCTAATACATTATTCTACGTGTTTCAGGGTTTTTCTTGAAAATGGCTCTCCGTTACATTGATTCTCACTGTATAATCAGTGGACATACTTGAAGACTGGCTATAAATCAAATCATCTAAAAGAACAATTCGTTCAGGCCAATCTCAACTCCCAACACCGGAGGTTAATAGTTGAGAATTGTTCTTTTAGATGATTTCATTTATAGCCAGTGTTCAAGTATGTTCACTGACTATATGTGAAAAGTTTTCTTTCCGCGAAATTTGGCAAATTTCGGATATGCGGTTGGTTACCTCCTTCACAGGCAGATGTGGCGATGACAAACCCATTGTTTGTTGTCCGCTTCAGTCTAGTTCGAGGAATGATACTCTGAAGAAATTCGATTTTCAATTATCGGAAATCATCGACTTGATGTTGATTATAGACAATACCTTGCCCTGACGAGTGACCAAACAGCCCGAAACCGGTTTTCAAGTTCCAATATTTGAAAATCTATTTCGGCAGTTGTATCGCCAACAGCATATGATGAAAAAACTTTAGTGAAGAATCGGGCACTGACACCTATTGGATATAATCTAACGCCCTTTGTGGTATTGGCCAGGGGAGTAGTTGTTTTCTGATAGGTTTCAGTCCATTAACCTACAGTCTAGGGAGTAGAGACTGGCCTGAACGAATTTTTCTTTTAGATGATTTCAAGTTGTATTACACTAAATATACATTTTCTCGAATAGCACAAAAAATGTAAAGTAAAGTAAAGTGAAGTAAAGTAAATTTTATTCAGGTAAGCAATCTATAACATGAATTTAAAATTAAAACTAGATAACTTGACAAACTAGAAGAAAAAAAGGAAAGAATTAACTAAAACTGGAAGTTGCTTAGGTAGCTGAGCTACCTAAGCAATATTTGTGTTGAAGTCATCAATCTGGGTTACATAATGAATGAGTGATGTATAGAAAGAAAAATAAAACAAAGTTTAATTTATTGTGAGGGAGAGAGGATATGGTTATTTGTTTGTATTTTGTTTTCTTATTATTATACGAGTTCATATACGGTTTTCAGTTTGTTATAATTTTGATTCACATATTCTTTCAGTTTTGATTTCATGTTTATTAGGAATGACTCTGATTTCTAAAGGGACCAGGTTTAACAATTTTGAACCAAAGTATGAAAAAAATGTCTGTGTGTGTGTTAGTCTATAGAGAGAAGCATTTTATTCTGCTCAGATTTGTGTTTTAAATATGAGTGATGGAGGTATTTTGCATCTATATTAAGCATTGATAGGTATAAAAATTTCTCACATCAAATAATCTGTGTTACAATATTTCTTTCATGGAGCATAGTGGTTGAATATTATAAAACATGTTTTTAGTTTCTGAACCAATTATTATTCCCAAATCAGAAATAAGATAGGGTTACAATAATAATTCAAAGAGCCAATGCCATTAAATAATTCATCACAAGTATACCACACGGCAGTTTAGTCTGATATTCAATATCAGTGTCGTAAATATCCAACTTTTTTTCATCTTGCCATTTAAAAATTATTCCATATAAAATATTGACGTAGCATTTACACTACATGTGTCGATTCTGAACATGCTCATAATAAATATGAAAATGTCAGCTTCCAGACGAAACAAATTGCACATTAAGTATAAATCGGGGCGCTATATGCCCCAAGTGGATACGAATATCATGAGTAAGAAAGTTGTTAACTCTTTTTGCTCGCAGTGAGATAAGTCAGGAAATTTGTAGGGCCTTGAGAGAAGAATTGATTTGTGTAGGGCGTATTTTTGAAATAACCGATTATGGCGAAAAGAATTTCTGTAGAGAGAGAGAGAGAGACAGAGAGAGAAGAAGAAGAGAAAAAGTGCTCATGGTTATTTGCTGAATACTTCCGTCCGGTTATTGTGAATGTAGTTGATATAAATCAATTTCTTTTATCAAAAAAGCTAATTATTATCATGATGACGGTAACATCTATTTTCCTATGAATAAACACGTTACAGAAACAGAAAAAGGTGTCCATGGCAAAATATTAAAAAAACAATATTAGGAATACGTGTTTACGGCCAATATTCCGCAACACGGGCTTCACTATTCACGTGTTGCGGGTTCTGCGAAGTCTTCAGACCTACTCGTAATCTCAAAAAGCAGTATTAGTTCGAAGTGTACTGAGTTGAACCTCAAAACAATAAGCAGCCACAGTCCTTCGCGTATTTCTGACACGTACCGTTCCTGGTGTATTCAAACTTGCCAAATTACTTGAACACCTCCCGTAAAAGTATCTAGGTATAGGAGAAAGATAAATCTCCAACCTGTCTTCGATGTTCCAGGCTATCAAAGTTGCACGTTCTGGTTTCCTATCAGGCGGATGACTTTTTTATAGATGGAATCCAGCAAATTCAGAGCTCCATACATGATGACAATACTCCAAAGAAGATCTAATCCGAGCTTAATAAAATATTAAACGTTGCTGAGGTGTGTACATTTTTCTGTTTTGAAACAGTGTTCCAAGCATTTGAGACGCATCCTTTGCAATTCCATCGACATGATTGTGACTAAACATATTGGTGTCCACTTTAACCCCCAACAAACGTATCGAAGCAGAAAGCGGAATTGTCTGCTGATATCCGGTTTGGAGACATTTATCTTCTTGGAGCAAACCGATGCCTGGATTTTTGTGTCATTAAAATGAACCTGGTTATTTTCACCCCGATATGGAATCACTTCTAGATTCTCATTAATATATGTAACCTCCTACTGTCAGTGAAGATGTGCCTCCGTATCGGATGTCCAGGAATCCAAATGGAATGACGAAACAAGTGAGCTGTCGTCAGCAAAGCAATATATTGCATTTTTGATTGATTCTCCGTTGATATACAATAAAAAAAAGGTTGGGGACAATATGGGGAACACCAGCGTTGATGCTGAAAATACATAACCTAATTAGGTCATATACATTCGTACATAACCTAATTGTGGTATATTTAAATTTATTTCTAGAATTTATGGCTTTGGTTTCAGTGAGATTGAATTGAATATTTGAAAAATACTAAATATTTTTTTTAATTCACAAGATGCATCAATAATATAAAAATTCAACAGTTTTATTCCTGGAATAAGAACAATAAATAGTCACGTATTAACTCTACTTGGTGCACAATTTTCAGAAGAATCTTTGAGTGGATGTTAAAAACAAAAAACGACTTCCCTAAATTCAATGGCCTCTCATATCAAGAGCCTTTCTGCTCACATTGGATATTTTTCGCTAAATTAATGTATGAACTGAGAAGTAGCCCTAAATGGCGTTTTCGAATCGAATTAGCACAATTCTATTCAACACTTCGAGAAATCTTGGAACAAATAACCAATAATAACTTCATAAACGAATCGTGGATCCAAGCTTCGCTATCGGTAAATCTGTGTGGTATTGACATCCGACAATCATCTTCACTTGCTTAACCAGCTTTCCTCTCGTCCTTCAATAGTGTTAAGCATCTGATTCATTCTATTTCACCAAATTTTTTCTCTGATATTTTTGATTCATTTTATTTGGAAGGTGAAAAAATATGGATGGAAAAATCAAATGCACCGATACCTTATAACAAGGTCTCTCAAAAATCTTGGGAACTTCCTTTATTGCAGATATTATCTACAGAACTCATGGTTGCAGCTAAGGACTCTCTTACAGATCAGGCTCACCTCAAAGCTGTAACAACTGAGGAATCTGTCGCCTGGCTCAACACACTTCCTGTTGCATCGTTGGAAACATTATTAGACGACGAAAAATTCAGAATTTCAATAGGTACTCGTTTAGAAAGTTTCGTTGTTGATGAAAATAATACTCATAGCGCTTCTTCCGACATTATGCAGTAAATGACAGAATTGAACGTGCATTGTCAACAGCGAATATCCCTTCTATGATTGAACTTTTTGGAATTACCCGAAACGATGAAAAACATCATAAAGGAATGTCTCTCATTCCTAGGAGACATGGAAAAACTTTGGTTCAGGACTTGACCTTTGTCAATACTTGGGCAACTCTTATATCAATTCAACTTTGCGAACTGCTGGTGGAGCCGCTGAATATGCTGAAAACCAGGGGAAAATCATTTATCTGAAAGATCGATATATTTTCTATTATTTTCTGCCATTAAAAATTTGGTAGCTTTGTTTCCTTTGCTTTCGATTTTTATCAGATATATTGGTCGAAAACTAATTACAGACTTTGGTTGTGGAAAAATTGTGGTAGAAAACTCAACAGGCAAACTGAACAGAAACGGTTTCAACATCACGAAAGGAGAAATGCAGAAAAGAAAATACTTTGAAACCTAGGAAAATTTTGGGGTGATTCAACAAATAGCCGAATCCCCACCTTTTGCCAACTACCTGCATACTATGATCTTCCCCTCAATAAACCACCAAAATCCGCCTATGTATGAACACGTCAACATTTTCGACGAAGTCGCTATTGGCCAGGACGCCGAAAACGAGGGTAGAAAACAAGATGTGGAAGAGGTTTTTTTTTGAATGCATTCAATGATGGAATGTTTGAGCTGAGTGATTTGATTGAATATTATAATGAAGATGAAAAACCTCTCTCTGACTCTGCTCTGAGCAATGATTCAAACAATGTATGGAACATAATGGAATGAAAAAAATAAAGGTCATCCAACCAGAAGTATCGACTTCACTAGTACAGCGATAAGTGACATCTTCGGGGGGGAGGGCAACTAAAGGGAGTATTCATCGCAATGGGGACCATATTACTGAGAATATCCAGCCTTTTCTTACCCTGCCACTCAACATTGAGAAACTGAAGACCTTCGAAGAAGCGCTTAAAATAGTTTCCAAGAACAATTTGGTGGGGCGTCGAAAATAAACGAGAGGGTCGAAGCTTGGGTTGAAATTACGCTCTGCAAACTTTTCGTTATCCTCATTTTGCATCTGAAGTTTTTTTAAAACAGCCACGTCTGTTGCACGAAGAATATCAAGGCTTTGGATTCTGAATTCGATTTGAAGATTAATTCGACTTTAGTATCGATGGAAACACAGTCTCCAACAGAGAATACTACGTGACCGATGCCTTCCACGTCGGCTACAGCTGCTAGATAAGGTACGACAATTCTTCGAAACAGACCGAGCAGGAAGAATACGTACTGAAACCCCAGGGAACGCGAGTGGCTCACTTGGTGTTCTACAGGAAAAGCGATACGATCCGATTTGAATAACTCCCATGTAGGGATATGAGGTTGCTGCTTTCACGTAGAGTTCAGAGTATGGAATTTCTCTTTTGAGTTTTATTTCTGTTTTAAGTTTTATTGAATTTCATTTTTTTTTATTTTAATGTATTTTTTATTCTTTCAATTTGTTGTGATATGATATGCACTGATATTGTTACAAAAAATCAGGTAATTAATCAAGCAATAAAACATATATAATGTAATATGCAACATTCTATAACAATTTCCACTAGATATTTATGTAAATCTGAATTACAACATGCTAGTAATGTGTCATTTGCGAAAACTTTCACGAGGTTTTAGTTTTACCTAAATGTAGGCATTTCTATTAACAAACCTCAATTTGTTTCTCATCTAGTCCAGATGACATATCAAGAATGACACTTTGTTTTCCATGAGGATTTTTTACTAATTCGGATGTGGAGGGAATGAACTTCATAAAGTTGGGGTTTATTGATCTTTCCTACTTTTGAAAAATTATTTGTACGCCTGATGCTTTGTTTCAATTTTTCTCAAATGAACTCGATGGGATTGAAAATACAAAAATAGGGGAAAAGTCTCGGTAAGGTGTGAAAATACTTTTCAGTAATACTCAAGGGCATACGCTTTTTCAGGTTTTTTTGTCGGTAAAACTTCAAGTAGTTGCTTTCTGGTATGGTGATCTTCAAAACACAAATTGTTATCCATTTCAAAACTCTGTATTTTATTTTTCCTCGAATTTTAATTCGGAACTTTGATGAGCTGTCGCGAGAAATAGGACACGTTGTCAAGAACTATCACACTATTCGCATCCAAATTTGGGATCAATGTATTTAAAAATCATTTCTCGAAAATATCAGCTAACATGTTCTTATGATTGTCAACATTGCGATCCTCAAGTTGTTTTCCACATAATTTCAGAGAATTCGGAACCCATCATTTACTTCATCCGCAATGCACAACGATTAGTTGCGATCCTTCGAACCATCAGTCTACCCTTCAAATTTAATTATTATGACTCTTCAGCCAAACAAAAACTTGGTTGATGAGAAGTATCTGATACAAACCGCCAAGTCTACAATCCACGTGGACTAATTCGCTGCCGTTTCATTTCTATGTATTGGTGTTTTTGGCCTTTGAGAATGCTGCCACCTTTAAATGTGCACAATATCGTTTACTTCACGTATACTTGTGATGTTCTGGTGCTCATCAGAATTCTGTTAACATCACATTCCAATAAAAAAAATATCACCGTTTCATGTCAAGTGTTTTTTCAGTACTGTCAAATGGAAATCCCGGAATTATCGATTAGAGAATATCGGTTTGGTCCAGTTATGAATTTTATATATAAAAAGCACAGCAAAATGAAATTTGTTCCAAATCAATCAACATGCCATCGAATAAAATTGGTTCAGATGTTTCATGTCGAACACCAATTGTTATTTTGGAAGCTCGAACGAAAATGAATAGTATTTCGATATTCAAATATGGACCCAAGAGAATTCAAATAATATCATGTATAATTTTCAATATTTGCATGGAATAATGCGATAGAAATATTCATAACCTGTTATGCGCGTAATAACAATATTATATGGAATTCGTGTGCTTCATTTTTCGATATTGCCAACACGGAATAGTGAATGACACTCTACAGCGAAAAAATGTACTTTGTACTCGTTGTGCATATTTGATTAAAAATTAAAATATTTTTTTATCTGAACAATAATTCAGATGAAAAGTCAGGCCAGGATTCGATACGCAATTTATGAATTTGAATTGTTTATTTAACGCCAGAATAACTAGTTTCAATTCAGTTGTAAATATTGTTACAAAAGTACTGTCGAAAAACATAAAAAAAATCTGTTTAAAATCTTTCTTTCTGTTAATCAGCTGTTGCACCCCGACCAACGACAACCCTCAAAAGTATGAGCTAAGGATTAACGAAGTTTTACCTTTCAACGTGTGATTCCTAACACTTACATTATTGAATGTCTTCGGCAAGAAATTCGATAACTGTGCGTTATTTGAATTAGGGATAAATCAATCGATCATGTAACAATCGTATTGAAAATATGGCGAGTACAGTTGACTAGCGATCCGCTCCGGCTTCGCACAGGTGCAGTGCTGGTATTGAATATAGTACAGAATGTCTTCATATACAACGTTCACAGATTGCTTGTCAGTAGACAATATAAACATGTTTTTCTTGAAAGAGCGGTATATAATTGGTTCGGTAGTGTCCCAGCATTTTAAATCTGTAATATCTGACGTTTTTCAGAGGTTTTCGCTTCTTCATTCAACCCGGCAATAGGTATGAATCAACCAGATACTAATAGATTAACTCATAGCTTTACATTCAGTCCTTATCATATCAAAATACCATTCTGAAGAAGATACTTTTCAAAACTATGCGCTCAAGAAATGTGTCATATCCTATTTCTTTTATTCGATAAGTCTATAAAGAAGACTCTTTCCCAAAAATATGGAAAACCGCACTTGTAGTTCCCATCTTCAAAAGTGGTAATAAGTTATTGTTTGAAAACTATGGCCCCATATCGAAATTCTGCTTAATTCTCAAACTGTTCGAATCAATCATTTGTGACTATACAGCGTGTCTAACTTCTCATGGAAATACCCCCGTATCTTCCGTAATATTCGAGGTAGCACGATGAAACTCTCGGGACTGATGGAAATGCTCAAAATGCACTTACCACCTGGATGGGGTTGGCCAAAGTGATATACACTGTCCGCCACTCGCGATGGAACACCACATTTTTACTGTGAACGGGCAGTGTATATCTGTCTGTTAAAAAATCTGTTTGAAATATGTTTTTCCGTTAATCCGCTGTCGCCCCATACGGACGACAACTCTCAGAAGTTGAGTAACTTGTGCGAGCTAAGAACTAATGAGGTCTCACCTTTTAACGTGTGATTCCTAACACTTTTGCCATTCAGGTGGTAAGTGCATTTTGAGCATTTCCATCAGTCCTGAGAGTTTCATCGTTCCACCTTGAATATTACTGAAGATACGGGGGTGTTTCCATAAGGAGTGAGACAAATTCGGATTTTTCAGCACTGAAATTTTTTCAGGAAAAAAGTGTTATCGTGGTGAGTTGGTAGTCCTGATCATAAATCTGAAGGAATTTTGAGCCTATTTTGCTCCCTAACCCCATTCAGGTGATAAGTGCATTTTGAGCATTTCCATCAGTCCAGAGAGTTTCATAGTTCTACCTCCAATATTACGGAAGATACGGGGGTGTTTCCATTAGAAGTTAGACACACTGTATATTCTTTGATGTTAGATCCTCAATCAATAATGAACAGCATGGATTTGTAAAACATCGCTCGATTGAAACCAATTTATTCATTTATATTGAATATATGAAGATAGATCATGCTACTTCACTCAACAAGCTGGCGGAAATCGGCATACACGGTGATCTGCTAAGATGGTTTCAGTCGTTTATCACAAATAGGTCTCAGATTCTAGATTCATTAATATTACTTCCGGAGTCCCTCAAGGCTCTCACCTCAAGGCTACCATTTTTGAACTACATTTTGGCACTATGATATGCAATCTTTCTCAAAGTTACTTCTTTGTTCCCAATTTTTCGATATTCCACAATATCACAACCTATTCACTGGGGTATTTACTAAACTAACCAAAACACCTATTTCAGTTTCGGCACCTCTTTGAGTTACTGCACTTACTTGAGGCTTTTTCAAATTAAATATTATTCCATTAACTTCTCTGAATGTGTTAAAAAAATCTTCTGGATAGATGACGTCTCTCAGGGTCCAATCCCCCATACAAAGCAGCAAATTTTAAACATATACGCATATACGTAAAGCATAACAATTTTCTCGTTATTACAAAAATTCATAACTTTTCCTCACGATTTCACATAGATCGAATGCTTATTCACCTACTTTACGTATTTTATTAATTCATGGCTCACATTATACAAACTTGAAACGATTGTCTATTTGGTATTTGAAAATCCAACGATCAATATATTATTTTGTTTCAGATGCACCAACATGTAAAAACGACAAAATAATCATTGTTGGAGCTTCTAGAGGAGAAAGTGTTGACATCGTCTGCGAGATTGAATCAGATCCTCCTGCAAAGTCATATCGTTGGAAGTTCAACAACTCCGGTGAAACTCTGGACGTGGCTGCGGAAAGATTTGCTAAAACCAGCAACGGAAGTTTCAGTATTCTTCGCTATACTCCGGTTTCCGAATTGGATTACGGTTCTCTGTCATGTTGGGCATCCAACTCCGTTGGACATCAAATTGATCCGTGTGTTTTCCAACTGGTTGCGGCTGGTGAGTGCTTTCTCCATTTGTATATTTCTGAACAATCATACAATTCATAATGATCTTGTCATCATCAATTGGATTGCTCAGTAGTTTGAATTACGGCAAGGCTAGTCCAGAATACAACTGGACTGGTTCACCTCCTCACAAAAAAAATTCATGAAGCATGTCAATACAGAATATCAATGAAGTTCAGAAGTTCTGGGTATCAGAAAATGAATTGAAAATATCCAAACTTACCTCTTCAGTATTCTAGAAAGTACATAGCATGAGCAGATAAATATTTATTCATACAATTGGATTGACAATGCACGGGATCTCTTTCAACAATAATAAATACCTTATCTAAATACCTGGAATGAAGTAGTAGACCAAGGGATTCAGTCTCAAATCGTATCCGTTGATACAACACTATTTACGAGTGCCGGAAATTTTACGGTATTGATTTTCCCAGACTTGACTTCTTCATACTGATGTAATCGACCATTAAACTAAGATGATATCCGTTACTCTGGTGAGACTCTGCATATCATCCAGACGGATTTGATCTAAAGGTTATTGAAATAATAGTCTTTGTTGAAATGAGGTTATAGCATTGATCCCAGTGGCTGGCTTCAAAACATACAAATCTTGGGTGGACAAATCAACAGTATCAGCATGGACTTGAATCTGTGACAAGTGTAAAAATGGTTTGATGAGTGGAAATCACCAACACATCGACTTTTTTGAGTATCAAAAAAAACTTTTCATGATCTGAGGTACCATAGAATGCGATTCTGCCTAAAAAATCAGTGTGAATAACCAAATTCAACAAATATCCATTCAGGTAAACGATATTGTGTAGTTCTAAAGTTGTAGGCACACTCAAAAGCCAAAATACATACATACAAGTGAATTGGTAGCGAACTAGTCCACGTGGAATGTAGACTTGGTGGTTCATATTGGATAATTTTTACTAACCGGAGAATGCGAGGATGGTTAATTCCGCCGTATTCAGTTCAGGAACTGATGTGGTTTTAACAGAACCATCCTGTTCAAAGCACATGTTGTTAGTATTCACATCATTAATTTCAGTCCAAAAAAAGTCGGAAGGCATCGAGTTATAGTACTCACATATGATAGTGACAGCCAAGCCAATATCGCTTTTGGATAAATATGGACCGACGATGCCGCCAGCCCAAAAACCCCACCAAACAGTGACATTTTCGGAATGCATTGAAGGCTCTTGGATCCCATGTGGATTGGTATCCTCTCATATTCTACAATTATATTTGTAGTAGTCAATTGCCAACTGCTTCGGAGCCTATTCAGCGAACACACCTCGTTGTCAATGGTCGTTCACTTCTAGATTCTGAGTCATGAATAATGCCATCGCCTTTCGCTGACCTGGCTCGAAAGCCTCACAACTAGGCATCTTCCCTCTATCACTGTCAGGGGAAACCCTACTCCTCACCTTTTCTTCGGGCAGTAGGCGCGTTATAGTTAAGACTTTAACATAAACTCAAATGGTTATATTTCCCTAAATACACTTCTGTTCAAATTGTTGGTTGACAATCTGTTTAAAATCTGTTTTTCAGTCTACCATCTGTCGCACTCCTACGAACGATAACCCTCAGAAGTCGAGCAAATGATTGACGAGGTCTTAGCTTTTAACGTGTGATAACCAACACGGGTTGGAAGATAGCAAGTGGAAATCGTTCAGACTAGGGCTTGAACCATCGAACAACACGGCGTTCAATTCGAGTTAGTGAACAAAGCACTCCCGTTCAACCGCTTGGCTATCGACCGACTCAACTGATAACATTTCCCTATATAGCCCTTGATGAAAAACAAGGAGAAAAATTGAAAGGATAACAACAATAAACTACTTGTTACATTATTTACATTAGCGTTCAGGAATCATTAATACTCTGGGTTCACACACCAAGTCTATACCAGGACCGGCCGCGAATCATTCACCACCTTTCTTCTTAGATTTTCTTTTGGCAGCTTGTTTCCTTCCATCCCTTACAACACTCTCTGTCTATTCATTCGCAACGCATATCCATTCCTTTTTATTTTCATTCACGCCCCTAAGTTGCATTCCTCCGTTTTCTCGATCGAGTCGCTCTTTCTATTCGTGTCATCCAACTTTCTCTCCCTCCATGCATCTCTCAAACACATGTTCTGCCGTTTTAGGCTCCCCCCAGCCACAGGAGCATTGAACCTCAGGTCCCAGGTTGAACCTGGCTAGGTAACCCGGGAAGTTTCCCATGCCCCGTATATAGTTGAACAGCGTTCCTCGACATATTGGGAGATTCAAACCCGACTGTTCCACAAAATATGTATTACTGCCGCACAGTCATTCCGTCTTCCCATTCCCTCTGCCGTTCGCCCAAGATACGCTATTTTATCCTTTTTTCTTTTTGGCCTTCTTATTACCAAGGTTGCCGCTTGATGACCCCTACGCCATAAGATTTGAGCCCCTGCCCACTTTCTCTCCTTGCCTCAATCATTATCTGAATCATAGCCACCCTCTTATTCTTTACGCTTACCGCATTGATCCGCTCCACAGCCATGGCAGAATCACTGACCACTCTCACGCTCTCATTCGTACTCCATATACCATCACTTTCTGTATCGCAATCAATTCTGCCTAGTTCACACTGCCCTGTCCAGTGATTCGTTCATTTCTTCGTACCCATTTACCCCTATTCTTTTCGTACGCCTAACCTATGTCCATTCTTTCGTTTTCTATATTCGCTCCGGAATCCACGAACACCTCCGCTATACCTTCGTCCTCCGCTTCCTCCAGCAGCAGCCCTTGTATACAGGGGAGCACCTTATCAGTTCCTTTCACTCTGTCCTCAAACTTTATTTTCCCATTTGCTCTCCATTCATAGAATCTGGCCCTAGCTTCAACGTGAAGTGGTGCGATACCCGAGATCACGCTGAGCGCAGCCGCTGGTGCCGTCCTGTACGCCCCACATGAGGCAATCAGAAAAGGTCTCTGGGCCGCGCTGAACTGTCTCTTGACTCTGCTGTCATGCATTCTGCTCCCTGCTTCCCCACACGTGCACTCCATACATGACTGCAGGCTTGGCTACACTTTCATGTACAACTCTGACACCGCATTAGGAATCACACTTTAAATGGTAAGACATCGTTGGTCCTTAGCTCACAAAAGTTTCTCAACTTCTGAGAGTTGTCGTTCGTATAGGGGCGACAGCTGATTAACGGAAAAACAGATTTTAAACAGATTTTTAAATATTCCCTCCTTAGTCCGATGTCCCGCCCGAACTATCTTCTCATTTTCCCTGCTAATACACTCACCTCTTTTCTGAGCTGCTTGTGGTGTTCTCTGAACAGAAGTCCAGAATCCACTACAATTTCCAGGTATCTAAAACTCATTCTGATCTCAACTTCCCTGCCATTCATTCTTATGACCAGGGATCTTTCATCAATTCTGGCCTGTATATACATGCATTCCGTTTTCCTAATGTTATACCCCAACCACATCTCTTTCTCCCAAGCTATGCAATAATTACAGATCAGATTCCATCTATTCTCTATGCTTTCAACGGAGTCACCCTTGATGATGACCAGCTGGTCATCCGCGTAGGCCTGCACGTGCACCGCATACATACCAATGCCTTGTCTTACTTTCATTCTTCTCATTCGTTCAAACCATTCTTCCATGGCTATCAAACATAAGGTCGGTTTCAGAGTAGAACCTTGCGGACAGCCTCTGTTAACCGTTTCAGAGACAGTCCCGCAGGTGACTGTTCGCTCCCGCGGCGCCCACGCGGTATTGAAGGCGTTTGACAGGTCCAACGCCACAATCAGACTGTGTCTCCTTCCTTTCTGATTCTCTTTAATTCGCTTTACCATTTTTTCCACTGACATCACAGTATCCATTCCTGAGCGAAAACAATACTGTCTGGGAGAGGAAAACAATACTGTCTGGGAGAGAATTTCAACTCCGTTTCACATCAGACTTGAGTCCTGAGTCAGCTGAATTTTTTACGGATGCAGGCCCAAGTTTCGAAGTAAAATTCGCCAAATTATGGTCTGCAGAAGGCTGACTTCTTGTGAGCAACGCTAAATCGGCCACCTCATATTTTCCTCCACTCTTTCAGAGACAGCGGCGATATTTTCGGCAAATCTTAGATTCCATCGACGTATGAGTGTAAGTTGATCGTTTACTGAACTAGTGGACTCATACTCATCCACCACATTGGGAATAGTCGTCTCGGTAGAATGATTATGGCGACCGTAAAATGGACCAAGCGATCGCGATGTTGCCCGAACAGACAATCCAATTTGATAAACAATTCGGAAGTCCCTGTTGGAAGACCCCTTATTTGATTCAATTGTTGAACAAATGAAAAAATAAGAATATTCATTTTGCACTTAATTTTTGAACTTCACATTGGACATTCGGAATCTTACGAAAGAAAAAAATTTTATTTCTGCACATTTTTTCGTTCAGTTTGATCACTTGCCTATATTTCATCAACCACGTTGTTTTTGTTCAGGCAAACCATTTCCGGTGAAAAACTGCACTCTCACCAATCAGACAAGTAGCTCCGTCGAGGTGTTCTGCCTACCAGGTTTCGACGGGGGTCTTCCTCAACATTTCCTCCTCGAGCTATATTCCACAAACTCTGCGATTCCTAGATTCAACATGACCTCTTTCACTGAACCCTACTTCTTCTTAGACAACTTGGAGCCTGACGTGACATTCAGAATTGTTGTCTTTTCGGTGAATTCCAAGGGGAGGAGTCATGGAGTCATTTTGGAGGAAGTGACTTTCAGGGATGCGGAGAAAAGAACAGGTGAGTAGATTCTACTTTGGAACGAGTACCAACGAACTCTTTCAATTCAATACTCGGTAGTTAGATTTAGCTCCGATTTAGCTAATCAGAAGTAAAACAGCGATTTTTGACATCACAGTTGTAATGAAAATTACCCAATTTCAATTGTAATTCTACTATGGTAATAAGTTGATTCTGATGAATGCTAAACTCGTGATTATTTTCATGAATTAATAGTAATAATGATGATAACTTTTTAGTCACCAGAAGGACAATATAAGTATTGAATAGGAGTAGTCGTTTATCTAAAATTAACATACCATAATAACATTCAGTTAAATTGTATATAACAAAACAGTAAATTTGCAGCTATTATAGTCGGTCATCTATAGTATAGATCAATTGTGTAGCACATATATACATATACAGACATATTTACATATATACACTTATACACATATGTACATATATCCACCCAAATACACAAATAACAGACAAATCATAAAGGATTTACGACTACTTATTATAGTGCCTCATCGACTTTATAATAGAATCTTGAAATCAAAAAATGTTTAAGACATTTTTAAAAACATGTTGAGGTTCGACTCTCTCACATAGTATGGTAATTTATTGAATAATAAAGGACTAGTGAGTTTGGAGAGTTTTTAGATAATTGGACCTTAGAAAAAGGTATATTCCGCTCATTTTTTATTCTTGTGTCATGTTTATGAATGCTAGATCTGGTTGAAAAACTGTTATAGTTACTAAATATATACACACGGACTTAAAAGATAAAGAGTGGTGGTAGCATCATAATTTTACATGTTTTGAATATATCAATAATACTTTGTCAAGAGGATAGACTGAACATTACACAGAGTATTCTCTTTTGTGCAACAAATACATCATTAGCTCTCGAAGACCTTCCCAAGAGGGAGATGGCATATCGAAGTCTGGAATTTAATTGGGCATAGTAGAGCATCAGCAACTGATCATCAGACAGAACTGATCTCAAATTACGTAATTGATAGGAAACAGAATTCAATTTATTGATTAAGATATTTCAGTGTTCTCCCCAGGAAATATGTTCGTCTATATATATAATCCAAGAAATCGTCCGATCTTATCAACTGACTGTAAGTCTCCAAAATCAACTATACTAGCTTCTTTTTGTGTATTGTGAAAGCGTATACATTTTGTTTTATTTGTATTTAGATTAAATGAGTTCGCTCTGAACCACTGAGCCATATAAAGGATTTTTTTTACATTTCTGACGTATACAATATTATTTTTCTATCTGATACAATAACTGATGTATCATCAGCGTAAACAATAATTGATCTATCACATATCTTCACAATATCGATGATATAAAATATAAATAAGGTAGGGCCTATGACCGAACCCTGAGGAAGACCTACTTCATAATAATTATATGGTTACCAATAGTGACACGATTATTATGTTCACACAAGAAACTTCCCATCCATTCATGAGTGATACCTCGGATACCATATCAAGACAATTTATTCAAGATTCTATAACTGATGCAATCGAACGCCCTGCTTAGGTCCCAAAATACCCCAATAGGGCACTCACCCGCATCAATGCATTATTGACTTCAAGAACATATGAGTGTATTGCAGTTGTGATCGATGTATTTTGTACAAAACCATGTTGATGCGCAGTTATGATATTAAAATGCTCGACATCAGATAACAATCTCAACAAGAATGATAACTCAAATATTTTGGGAAAGATGGAGGGTACCGTAATTGGTCAATAGTTGAATCTAAATCAAATACTCTCTACATAAGGGAACGATCGAAGATTATCAAAGACTCGAGGCAAACATATCCATTCAATACATGAAGATTATCATTACAGATTACAGAAAACGGCTCAAACAAACGGCTCTGGAAATCCCTCTAGAGTTATCTCCTCGTCACACTTCTTGAAGACAAAACACAAGCACTACAGGAAAATCCTTGAGGTGCTATAAGAACGGTGCCTGTGCGCCAGTAGCAATTCAGTTGAATGAATTCATTTGCCAACACGTTCTCAGGAAGTCCATTCTACGTAGAAGCGGTTCTCCAAATAGAAGATTTCCTAAACAGTGTAGTTCGAAGTGTTGTGAGTTGAACCTCAAACGAAGAGCCGTCACAGTCCGTCGAGTATTTCTGATGTAGAATCACATGTGCAAAGTTACTTGAACACCTTCCGTGAAAGTTTATGTAGAAGAAAGACAAATTTCCAACCTATTTTCAATGTTCCAGACTATCTTTACGCTAGCATGGGTGAAGACGTTGTTAGACAGCATGTATGCTACTTCCTTGAATTTTCTCCCAAACCAATGTTCCTCTCTATGTATGTTCTCAGCTTGGGGTCACTTGATTTTGTGTTGGTGGATCCAAATAAGATCTGCTATTCCCGAATTGCCGATTTCCCCTCGCTGTGTGTGTTTCTTGTTCTCGGCAATGCGAACATTCAATGGTCTCTCACTAATATAGGATTTTCCGCACTCAAAGGATATCCGGTAAATGCGATTCTTGGAATTGCAGTCCGCGTTTTATGGCCTGGTTTTCGTGAGGCTGCTACGGATATTGTTACGGAATCTGAAGCAGGATCTGATGTTGTACTTGGAACCAATTCTTCTTATCCTTTCCGATAAACCTCTGATGTATGGAAGTGCAAGCACTGTTTCTAACGGCATCTCTTCCTTGCGAGGCTCCTGCTGTCTTTTAGCCAAAATATTTTCTACCGTCGCTTTGGAGTAGACATTTCGTTAAAGATCATTTTTGATAATGTCTAGTTCCTTTGTTGAGACCTTACTTCGTATTACAGAGCCCGAAAGCACGGTCTAATAGAGTCTTGATGATTCCTCTTTTAGTTAATTGTTGGTGGTTGGATTCGTGGTTCAGATACTGTCCCGTGTGAGTGGGTTTTCGGTATACAGATATTTCCTACTTCACCAAAACGTCTAAGAATGACAATTCTTTATGGATTTCCCTCTCCATTGTGAAAGTGATGGAAGGAATCATGCTGTCCAACAACGTATTCAGCCAAGCTATCGTAGAGATACGCAACATATAGAAATCCATCATCAAGCGAAAAATGTCCAACTCTCGCCAAACGGTCATCTCCCACTGAAACAGTGAAGCGAGAAAAATGGTAAGCGGGGATAAGTGAAAGTACTTGAACAACCCATAAATAGTCATCTTTCGAAGGAATCAGTCCAGTCATCACCCGAAGGCGATTGTAGATACTACTACTACTAATTTTTATTTCTTCAATTTTTTGTTCAATTGTTCTATTTTTACTTATATTTCACTTCACTATCATTTCATTTCAGGTTATTTTTGCGAGATATAATTTTTATTTTCAGCTATTTATTTTCAATTCCTCTTTGTTTCAGGGATTTCAAATAACTTTATATATCCGACAATGGAAGTCCAAGCTAGTGAAATT
>WOGN01000976.1:0-21117 GCA_015342105.1 Leptinotarsa texana | reverse complement strand
TGGTGAAAAATGCTTCAAGATGATATATCATGTCCCTATACCTAAATCGTCAAGTTTTCTCAATAAAGTCGCTTCTTCTAGAAACATTATTTTTTTTTTAGAATTTGGATTTAGGTAGCAGTATAAATTCGCTGTATAAATTCAGCCGAACTGTTTGTCCTGAAAAAAAAAACAGAAAAATCCAAAGTAGTTCCTCCAGCCAAACAGGGGTCCCAATTTCTTCTCCAACATTCAACTCCGGTCCTGTTCATATTTCGCAATACCAGTGCGTAAATAAAATAGTATTTCAATGAAAATACTCAGCAAATTAATTTTCGATCTAATTGACTCGATGACCTCTTTAAATTTCCTGGCATTGACCAGGGAAACCCCTACTAGGAAAATCCGACCGACTGGGACTCCGCGGGAAATTTTGTAAACGAATCAACCCCAAACGAGTTTCTTCGATTCAACTAAAGTATATGTAATTTCCAAATGAGGTATTTAAGAGAATCGCATTATAGAGGATTCATGTGAAACGTGCATGACTTCTATATAAGATCGTTTTGTGTGCAGGTAGCTGGAGGAAGGAAGAAATCTAGAAACTTGGCAACAAAAAATATAAATGAATGATTGTTCGAGTCGTAGAAACAACACCTCATCTTTATCGTTTTCTGTTTTCCTGCGTTTTTTCTATAATATTTGAAATTTTTCTTACAGCTTTTATGGTTTTGAAGTTGTTCTTTCTTATTTACTTATAAATGTCTAGAAAAAATTTTGAATAAAAAATTGTCTACGTGGTATAGGACTCTTTGATAAATAAATATAAAGATTTATGATTTTACTGTTGGAAGTACATAATTTTCATGCATATTATACAAGCACATTATGCATTTCGTGCATTAGAGAACAAAAACAAATATTAATCATCGAAAATCACTTTATTGTTTTTCAAAATATTCCCCATGAAGATCTATACACTTTTGCATGCGTTTGAACCAATTGTCAAGGCCACACTGATGGAGGTATCTCCAAAACATACATTCTGAATGCAGCAACTGCTTCTTCAGGTGTCGAAAAACGTTGACCTCTCAGTTTGTTTTTTACGTGAGGGAAAAAAAAATTATTCGATGCCGAGTCAGGATTATACGGCGGATGACTTATCAAATCGATGTTTTGGGTGCTCATAAATGCAGTTATTTGAGATGATGTATGAGAGCTCGCATTGTCGTGGTGAAGAGTGATCCCTATTCGGCGGTTGGTATTCCTGATTTCGTGGAGAACAACTGGCAAACAAATGGTTGTGTACCACTCAGAATTGACTATCCTGCGTCATTCTTGTGGTACGGTTGCGACCATTTGCTTGGAAGTGCTTCGTGCGCGAACACGCGAACAACTTTTGTTGGATTTGTCCCATCTTGAAACACCCATACGTCGACTGCTGTTTACTTTCGGGCTCATTCGCGTAAATCCAAGATTCATCACCTGTCACGATGTCTTATATGTATTTCGAAGCTCTACGACTGTAATTTTTGAGCTTTACCTTCAACCAATCGACACGAGCCTTTTTTTTCAGCGATTGACAAATTGTGGAGGATCCAACGCGAACATTTTTTTTGACAGTCAAAGCATCAATGGTTTTCGGAACAACAACTGACTTTGGACGACCTTTACGAAATTCGTCTTGGAGTGAAATACGACTAGGTACGATTGAATTCACCATACCATCGATAAACACTGGTCCTTGATGGAGCTCATAGCCAAAAATTTAATTAAGTCCATCCATGCACTGTTAGTCCACGTCGAAAGTTGTAAAAAAGAATCACCCGAAAATGTTCAGGATTTAATTCCAATTTTTGGCCGAGATGAATCTTTTAAGTTACTGTAAACAACACAAATAGTGCGAGTATGTTGAATCGTTGTGAATACGTATAGCACTAAAATGTCAAACTTTATGATAAATCTGTCAGTTGCCAGATTGCAACACTAGGGTTGCCGAATCTCGAAATATAAAAAGCAACCTATCGTTGTTGATTTATATGGCAAGAGATCGTATAATTCTGAGACAGAATACAGAATAAAGTTTACTGAAAGGTATTTTTTGAATAATATCGTGTGGAACAGATTGAAAATATTCATTAAAAGACTGTGCAACTTCATACGGTTGTATAATTAAGTCATTATTGTCGAGTTCCAATGTCTAAAGAACAATGAAATTGTTTTGAAATACCCTTCTATGCTGATTATGTTTTACCAAATAATCATTCTCAGTTCTCCTAGTAATAATCATTATATTCACTGGCTTTCACTAGTGAATTGTGGATTATATATCCTTCATTTGTTTATATTCTCTCATAACTCCATAGACATTCGAAGGAGACACTCCAGCAATGTTTCCTACTTTTCTCACGATTTCATCAACGGATTTCCTTAAGTTTCACTTTCGTAGATGTTCATAATTTAATTTTTTCCATTATTATCAAGGTGCAGCTTTTTGGTTATTCTGTAGGTGAAGTGTAGAGATACAAATCAGTAGTTTCTTTAGCCGTATCAGCCGTATATCAGACTTAAAAATATCGTATGATACACAACCGCAGGCGTTAAAACTTAACTGACAGCTCCAACATTATACCGATATACTTAAAACAATGAATTCAGCCAGCCGATTGCAGTTGAATCTGATTGGCCAGTGTAAGGAAGCTTGTTTATGTCACCCAATAGATGTAAATATGCGTGGTCATAATGCTTCGATTACGCATTTTTGAAGAAAAACATGCTGATATTTCTGTCTGAATAAAAGTTTCACTGTTTTGTCTGTAAGTGAGAAATCCATTACGATACATGTTTTTCCATTTGGAATAACGTCGACTGTGAAAAAAATCAATGAACAAGGAGTTCTACCATCCATCCGAAACCGAAAAAGGAACCAGAGACTCCTATAAATGTAAAGTTCAATCATTTCACCAAAGACACGAGTCCTTTCACGTCGCCCTGGATGGTCTGGAATCAGGCTAATTAGATCTCATCCCAGATCTCAAAAGAACTCAATAATATCCTTCGATGTTTGAAAAGTTAAGGAATGTAAGAAAGCTGCCATCGCTTTTTGATTGAACTTCTGAAATTAAGTTTTTATTTCCCTCGATCGCGCTGCGCTGTCTTTCAACTTTTCCGGTGAAACAAACGAGCCGATCTAGCCCATTAGCGTGTTTCCATGTTGAAGTTGAATAATATGATCAATCAGTCATTTCCCTTTTTGCCATTACTTTTCAGACTGCACGATATTTTCCACCAGGGAAAATCAATTGAGTTTCATTTCTATGCAAGGATATATTGATTGAATCTGTGAAGAATCACTCGTTATTGTTCACGGTATATTTCGAAAACAATTCATGACTTTCGTGTAATTCAATGTTTGAAAGTAGTTATTTGAAATGGCCTTATTTGTCCATTCATATCTGAAAGAAAATTTTACACCCATCTTCAGTAAACTTAATTATTTTTTTCTTCCCTCTGAAGTTTACAAAAAAGTTATCTCTTCTGAAAACGCACCTTTTGAAAATATGAATATTGTTTTTGAACTGTCATCGCAACAGTCTCGATTTTACGAAAGAAATTAATTTTTCGTCTTTTGAAGTCATGCTAGAAGACACTGATGGGGGCTTGTTTTCGCCCTGTACTTCAAAGCACATCAGAAGTTTTTATTTGTGAAACGTTTCTGTCTCAATTTATCTCATCACTGTTCAAAGTAGAGTAAACTGTTTAAAGTAAACGATATAGTGCAAACTACGTTGTAGTATCCCTTTTATCTTTCAATTTGATATTCAAATTCTTGATAGTTTCAATATTTTTTTTATGATTCTTCAGCCTATCATAAAACTCAGTTAGTAAAAATTATCCAATACGAACCGCCAATTCTTCAGTCCACGTGCACTCGTTGGCAGCGGCATTATTTCTCTGTATCGATTTTTTGGCCTTTGAGATGCCGATAGATTTCATCATTCACAATACAGGTTACTTTATGGACAAATAACCATTTTCAATCTGTATCGAATTTGAACTTCCTAATAACTTCAATATTACATATTACATTCTACTCATTAATCTTTATATTTGATTTCTTATTTTTTGCTGTCATTTTTATATACTTATTGTATTTACCTATACCACGTGCTTTTATTTATATTAATATTAAGTGACATTTGTAATGTTAATATAATCATTTTTATGACTTGAGTTTTATCAATTGTTCAAATTGAAAGCTTCGATCAATCAATCTATCTATCTATCTATCTATCTAGCTATCTAACTGAAGATGATCTTGATCGGAGAACAGAATTCTGCGAAATCATGACGGAAACCATTACAAGGCATCCTACCTATCTCCACAATAATTATTTTAGTGACGAATGTACATTTTTTCAAACGGCAATGTTCACAGACAAAATTGCCTCACGTTTTCCCGTAAACACGTACCCAATATCCTGAAAAAATTTACGTTCGGGTAGGAATATTGGGAAACCATATTGTAGGACACCTATTTATTAAGTGAAATTCAACATGGGAACTGAATTTGAATATGCTGGAAACTAGTGCTGACCCTCTCATCACTGAAATCGTCAAAGCGAATTCTAATGAATTCGATATAGATATTGTATTCCAACAAGATGAAGCACCACCACATTTCCCCAGACGAAGAAATTATTTGGATACTACTTTCCCCGGTCGTTGGATTGGATGTCGAGGTTATACAGAATGGCCAGTTCGCTCGCCAGATTTGAGACCTTTGGACTTTTCTATAGGGCTATTTGAAGCAAAAGGTTTACGAAACTGAACCTTCTTCAATATTAGATTTACGGCAGAGAATACTAAATATTTGTAGTGATATTGACGTTACTGTGTTCGAATATGTTTGCCGTGAAATATCAGATAGACTGTTCATATGTCACCGGCAACCATTTTGAGCTCACCTTCTGACCTTCTGACATCACCTCAAGCTTATTACCTTATATTATATAGTTAAATGTCAATGTATGTAGGCGGTCGGTAGCCAGGCGGTCGGTAGCCAGGCGGTTCGACGTGGGTGCTTTGTTCTCTCACTCGAATTACTGTCGTGTTGGTTGGTGGTTCAAGGCTTAGTCTGTACGATCGATTTTCACTTGCCATCGTCCAAACCGTGTCAGAAATCACACGTTGAAAGGTAAGACCTCGTTAATCCTTAGCTCGCCACAAGTTTCGACTTCTGAGGGTTGTCGTTCGTAAGGGTGCGACAGCTGGTTAATAGAAAAATAGATTTAATACATATTTTAAACAGAATTATTCCAAGTTCCTCCACGTGTAGTGGTTGAAGATATTGTTATATTCTAGGGTTGTGAAGCATTTGTCAGGAGCTTCAAAAAGATGTGACACATGAGCCCCCTTTCCATTAAATTTTTTACCAGATGACGCTCAGTCGCCATTTTGAAAGTTTCATCTGTCAGATTTACTTCAAAATAAAGTAATCATGCATTAATTTCGTTATCCTAAATTTCAGTTTGTTGAGTTGACCCGTTTAAAAAATAAAAGAGGGGGACATTCAAGCAATGCACCGTATATTTTCTAACGAGGCGTGTTTCATCAAGAATTTTGTTTTGACGATGGAAAGAAAGTGAATTACGAAAAATCAGCCGTTATAAACAGAGCTAAGTACATGATTTCCTTTTTTCCATTGATTCATTTTATTTCAAAGACAAAACTCTAAATACGACATCCGCCTAATGAACTAGGCTTTTCAGAGGTTATTTCAGGGGGTGAACTTTTTAGTTCGTTTTTAGTTACTCTTGAGCAGTTTCTGACAGGTTGGAATTCAATAATTTTTCGGATACTGGACAAGTGAGAACCCAACATTTCATTTGTCCTTAACAAAATTATCAGGACTATTAGTTTTTATGGTTCAATATCACCAGATTACTTGAAACAAAATACTGAAATGTACATTGCCGTTAATTACTTATCCCCATTATCAGTAGTAGAAGAAACTTTCAGGGATTATTCCTCTCTGAGCGTATATAGGCATCTGTTAATTTTCGAATTAGCAGGTATTTCTATCTACATCAACAATGATTCATGACAAGCTCCCAAAAGGGCAAGCGGAATTGAAAGTTTACTTTGGGTTTCCAGAAATGTTATGCTTCGTTATCAAATTAGTCTCAGTTCTCTGCCATTAACTAGGGTATAATACCTGGAGGTTATAATACTGTAAAATGCTGATAAACATACGTATTTTCACGAAGGCCTCATTAAAAGAACATTAAAAATCTATAATCAAATTACATATTTCGAATTGTTACATTTTTTGAATAGTTTCAGTTTTGCGTGATCGGCGATTTTCTGCTATCGAAAAAAAAAATGGATTACAGAATTTGCATGAAATTTAGTGTGAAAAATGGAATCAAGTGTTCAAAAACACTTCAATTGTTGACAGTGACATACGGTAATTGTACTCTAAGTCAGAAAAGTGTTTACAAGTGGTACAAGCTTCTCATAAAAGGTCGAAAAGATGTGAATGACGACGCTCGCCCTGGACGTCCTAGCACATCAACAACCAATAGAAATGTTGAGAAAGGGAACAAATTTGTTATAAAGAATCGTCAAATCACTATTAGAGAAGTTGCTGAGAATGTTGGCATATCGGGTAGCTCATGCAATTTTTTTCGAAAAGTTTACGTATGATGTGTGAGGCATTAAAATTCGTGCCAGAATTGCTGAATTTGCTCAGGAATTGTTGAATGACGTCAACGGTAATTTAGAGTTGCTTTAGAGTTGCTTAAGGGGGTCATAGCTAGTGACGAATCATGGGTATATGTCCAAAAGTCCAATCTTTCTAGAAGAGCCAAGACCTAAAAGAGCAAGCCAACTTCGATCAAATGTCTGTCTTGCTCACTGTTTTTTATTTATTAATGTGACGTAGTGCATCAAACGTTTTTGCCACGTTCAGTAAGGAGTATTATATTGAAGTTATGCGCCACGTGCTGAAGCAATACGAAAAAAACGTCCGGTATTGTGAGAAAACAATTCATGACTTTTGCTTCACGATAATGCACCTGCTCACTTGTCATTGCTTGTTCGTAAATTTTCGGCCAAAAACAACACCGTTATCATTCCTCAGCCATCATAGTCATCAGATTTGCCTCCCTGTGATTTTTTCTTGTTTCCGAAATTGAAAAGACACATGAAAGGACGGCGTTTGGTGGCGACATACCAAAAAGTGCATACCAGAACTGTTTCGAGGATTGGAAAAAAAGCTGTGTCAAGTGTATTATATCTGAGGGGGACTACTTTGAATGATACTGAATAGATAGTGATGAATTTTTGAATATTTACCGAGAAAAATGAAAATTCATCTTATTTCTTGAACGTGTAGCGTTATTTCTGTAGATAACTTCTAGAGCCGCGGTCAGCAACAGGCGGACCGCGAAAGGTTGACCCATGGACCGCCCCAAATATTGTATTATATACCAAGTACATATTATAAAAATTCGTAGATGAGGTATAACATACTTTTATCCAATAAAATACCACAAATAGAATCTAACTTGGTACATATTCTATTTCAAGTTTCCTATCAAGCCTGTGTGTGTGCGAATCAGACTGTTACGCACACGAAACATCCATAGATTGAACTTCGTACCATTTTTTCGGAAATATGTGTGAGAGCATTCCACAGCGCACCGCGTACTTACCTCACTTCAGCGTGCTTGCTCATGTTTTAGTCCAAGATCTGGCAACAAAAATCGACAAGAGTTTAGTAATTGCTCTTAACTGAATATAACGTAGTATTAAGGTTAGGTATTGGAACATTTGGCGGCGGTACTCTTTGATGTATGTAAAATTGCACCATGCTCTACAATTGCTCACTAATAATTGAAAATTTGTAGTTTGTAGTATAAAAAAGGGGTCAAAGTGGTGAGACCGCATTATTGTGGAACGTTTCCAGACAGCATGTTATATAAGTTGTCACTGCGCCGGAACGATGTCGGTGCAAGATCTTAGTAACGACTGAAAATTGTTGTACTGCTTTATTATTACATATAATTCAATAAAAAACAGTCATATCACAAATTAATGGAACTATCGCTTTCTTCATCGTTCGTATCCGAATTGGTTTCATGGATGTCATCTTCTTGTTCACATTCAGAGTGAGAATCTATAAAAAAACAACTGAATATTACAAACAAGATATTTGTAACATATTCATTTGTAAAAGTAAATATTTGCAATTAAAATTCACCTTCATTTGGTTGAATGATTACTTCTTCCACGAACGGTAATAGATTCCCTTCAAACCAGTCAAAATCATACTGGCCATCAATATATTTCCAACCATTTTCTGTTGCTAACATATTAGTTAGAATTTTCTTGTCAGCGTTTCTCCAAATATTAAAAATGTAAGCGGCACGTTGCAAGTGTTTTTTAAGCTCGCCTATGCAGGGCGGCAGACTCGAAGCATCAACACTCTTAGCATTTATATCTTGAATAAATCTTCTTCATCTTTTTATGTATACGTTTTTGTAAATAATGCGAGTCGAGCTTCATTAACTGTATTACCTTTTTTAGGCTATATAAACGGCAAACAAATTCCTGTATTTTATTCAATATTTGCGTAAAATCATTGTCCTCTATAATTCAACGAAAGCTTGTTGAAATTTCAGTGATCCTTGTAGAATAGTAAAAAGATGGATTGTAATCACATCCGGTTGAGAAATGTAAACCTGCAAAGAAGCTCAAAAAAGTTTCCAAGATGGGAGTATAATTGTGTGACGTTTATATAGCGTTTATGATTTCTTACGCCGGCTTCTATCCAAATTTTGCAGTTATCATTAACGTTATTCATGTTTGCAAGCATTATAATTGAAATATCAGCATTTGATATATATTTATTTCATTGTTGGTTTGTATGTCGCAAACATGGTAGACAATTTCTGTGTCAGCTTCGTCGTGTGCTGGGCAACTGAATGACCCATCTATAGTATTTTTTACTATGCCATTTAAAACTTCGAATTTATAGCACTCGTCGGAATTTACATAGAAAAGTTTGTCTTGATAAACTCCATTCATTCCCAATCTGAAATTAGGAATGACATTAAAGCTTCTTTGAACTTCAAATTGCAAAGTTCTCTCACAAAATCTCTAGGATATGCGTTTATCCCATGTACTCATATCCATGCCTTTATTGCATTTTCAAATGATAGAATAATGCCATTATGTCCGATGAATTTCAAAATAAATAACAGTGTAACCAATTTTTGATAAATTAAAATTATCTGATTCCTCATCGTTCAATAATTTTCTGCGCTCGAACATCCGCGCGCACTCAATATCCGCACGTTAAGCGACTGCTGACTACCTCTGTTCCATTAATTTGTGATCTGACTGTTTTTTATTAAATTATATATAATAATAAACCCGTAGGACAATTTTCAGTCTTTACATACATCAAAGCGTGCCGCCGCCAGGTGTTCCACTATTTTGTTTTGTTGAAAGAAGCACGAGTGCGTATTAAAATCGATAGTGGGGCAGTGGAAAAGCACTGAAAGCAAACAACCAGTCATCAGTCGCAGCACAAACAACAGATTAACCGGACATTTGTTTTATGATTTCTATCGTTCAACTCCGTTTGATAAAAAATCTTTCTGTACCTACGTTGATATGGATCCTAAAAACGAAAAGTCAACAGTGAAAATAGAAGGTACAATATTGTTTTACGCTACCTCAAGCGGTTGCAGTGTGCCTTATATGCAATAAAACTGTCGCAATTGTTAAAATAGGAAATTTGAAGCGACACTATGAAACAACTCATCAGCAATTCCACGAAAACTTTCCTCTTGGCAGTCAGGGTCGTGAAAAAAAATGGGACATATCTCAGTTCTTACGAAAAGAGTTCAAAATTACTAGTTTATTGCATAAGCGAACAAGAAAAAATCAAAATCAGCGTTACGTGTGTGCTGGACGCTCAATAAACACCAGAAACCATTTTCAGATTCTGAGATAGTGAAGAAATGTATGTTGCCAGTAGTTACATCTCTTTTTGGAAAAAAAAACAGATGTCTCTGCAATTCAAAGTATTCCATTGTCAGCGAGAAGTAATACACGAAGAACTGAAATTTTAGCAGCGGACATTTTAAACAATCTTCTTGAACTTCTGCAAAATGCACCTTGATACGCCATAGCACTTGATGAATCGTGTGACATTGTTGATGAACAAATGTCAATTTTTGTAGGATTTTTGACATTGAGTGTCAGATTTTTAGGGAAGAGTTACTAGCAATATTGCCGTTGAAAGGTTCCAGTCGAGGAGAAAACTTATTCAAGGCCATTGATGATTTTATCACGAAATATAACATCAGTTATGATAAAATGGTTTTGCTTTCAACTGACGAGGGCCCAACAATGATTGACAAAGAAAAAGATGTAGTAAAAAAATCAGGTATTAAAATGCAGGTCAGATATCGTATCAGTGCATAATTCACCAGACAACCTTTTGTTGAAAACTTAGTGCAACACTCAAATAAGCGATAGACAACTTGGTCAAGTTGATTGACTTAATGACATCTCATTTCACTCGTCAGCACCGACATTCCAAAGATTTCCTTTCTGAATGTGATTCTGCGTTTTCTGACTTACTACAACACAACAATGTTTGTTGGCTAAGTGAAGGTCAAGTTATTGAACGTTTCTGGCTAATAAAAGAACAAGTATCCTCCCCAAAATGTATCCTCCTTTTTGTAAAATTTGGATACGCAGGGAACCAGAAAGCACTTTGAGTTTATAAAAAAAGAGCGCAATATGCTGATCTGATAAAAAGCGTGTCTGCTTTTCGTCATAAGCTGGATATCTTTAAAAAAGATATCGTTATATAAAAATTTTTCATTTTTCGACAATTCTTGAATTTAAAAAGGGGACCTCTGAAGAATACATTGCAGAGTTTGTAAAATTTCTGGCCGATCTTAAGAACGAATTTGCAGTGGCAAAATGGACAGATGTGGCAACCAAGTTGTTAGGTCTGTCAAAGCCATCACTTCAAAGTAAGATAATTGATTTGTAAGAAGATGTGTCTTTGCAAATGTATAAAACGGTATTCACTTGTTCTATTTGCTGGTAATAAAGGAAATAGCTCTTATTTTGAAGGATTTTATTTTCTGAACTGTACCTGAAATCATATATTGGCTCGAAGTCGAGCTCCTCCATAAAAACATAAGTGTTTTCATATTCACGGCCGAGTAGCCAAACAGAGTGGTACTCGACAAATATGCCAATATATTACACCTCTTCCCTTGATTTCACAGATATTTACAGAAATTATTTCTCATCAATGAAAAACAAAATTAAAAATTTGTGCCAAATCTGACTGGTTTTTTCATTTGACTACAACGCCTTGAAATTTTTGGTGATAATGTAATCCTATTAGTCATTCCACTACTTTCATTATTACAAGTTCCACTATCTTAATTATTACTCATCATAATGTCACTATTTACATTTCCATTATTTACAAATTCACTACATGTGCTCGAATTAGTATTATTTTCCGCCCTATTTACATCATTCGTTCCATTTATTTGGGATCGTTGAGTGATTGAAACTGACACAGTTTCGTTATTCGTCATATAGTTTGCTTTGATTTGATTTTTGTGTCTTTTCCATCTCATTCCACAATCTGTTTGAATCACATATGTTCTGGAACCAAGAACTCGTTTTATAATACTTAAGCACCAAGGAGGGGTACTTGGAAAATCTCTCACCCATACCTCATCGTTTTCCTCGAAAAATGTATATTTGTTCGCCTTATAATATTGTTTTAGCCTATTTTGTTTTTCTTCGACTGTACCTTTTACTGAGGGCATTATCAAATCCAATTTTGAACTTAATGTGCGGTCCAATAATAATTTTGACGGTGGTACTCTGAGCTGTATTACTGTATTGAAAAAGAAATCGGATCAAAATCAAATGTATATCAGCATTTTGATCATCATTTTCAGCCTTGAGAATAGCATTTTTCATTATTTTCACCCCAATCTCCCCAAAACTGTTCGTGGCCTGATTGTAGGGAGCTCCAGTAGAATGTTTAATTCCGCTGGCTCGCAAAAAATTCTGAAACTCTGATGTGTAAATTTTTGCATTATCTGTACATAGTTCAAAGGGTAACCCAAACCTGGAAAACATTTCTTTAAAAAATTTCATGGTGTGGAAGTGGTAATATTAGGAACTTCCACACACTCAATCCACTTGGAAGTTGCGTCTTCAACAACCAAAAAATTCTTATTGAATTTTGGTCCAAACATGTCCCAGAAAAATGTGAAAATTGTAAAATACTAGCCACTATATTTGGCTCGACATACATATGTGAAACATCTTTCTCAAGATGAATTCTTTGAAAAACAAATATTGTTCAAGACGCTCACCGTTCCTCTCGAGATCCAAACTATAAAAAACTGGTTCAAGACCGTCAGTGTAGTTTCTCACATTAAGGAGATGTTTTGTATCTCTTTTAAAATTCAGAATGTGATTTGAAACCAAAATAATATGAAACACTTATTAATATTTGTTTTTTTTTCTGGACCCCGTTAAAATTTTCCCACAGTATACGGACCCCTCTACTTGCCGACCCCTGCTCTAGAGCTTAATTCAGCCATATAAATGCGAAATTCAATACGTGATTTAACTAGACTTTTTTCATTTATTTTTTCTTTCTTCATAACAGAATTCCTAGAAACCCAGATATCCTGCTGTTAAAGTGTAACACCTATTCATGAATAATCTTTTGTTTCTGGATAAAATGTTTACAACTGAACATTATTCAAATGAGAAATAAAAACATTTGGAAGGAGATTGAGGCAAGAATTGTTCGAAAAGAGGAAATTTCAGTAATATCGCTTGTTTTTGAAAAGAAGGACTTACAGAACAAATGATAATTTGAGCAAATTGATTTGAAAATAAGACAAAAATTAGGTGTCGGATAGAGACTGTCTAAATAAGTTGACTTGTGGCCTTCGCCCAGAATTTCATGTTGGTCAAGCGGGGAGAACATATTTTCAAAGAATAAATGAATATAGAAGTGATTTATTAAATGTGAAAACCAATTCTACATTTGTAAACCATCTTCTGGAATGAGAAAATGGGTTCAACCACAACTGTGATGTATTGCAAATGGGAGGCAAAGGTTTGAAACTCAAAAGATTGGAATGCTTGGGAATCAATAAATTTTGAAATAGAAAAATACTGAGTGACAAAATAAAATTGAAGTCTTTTCCTCTCTTGAGTTTTGTTAATGTGAAAATTTATAATAAGTTTGCTACTTGACCATTAAATGAGTTGGTGATTTTAATGTTTAAATTTTCAATTACTTGAAGTCTAGTAAAATTATTAGTCATTAAGTACTTTCTTAGAACCTAATGTGATTCATGTGATTCAAATTGCAAGTACTAATTAAGTACTAATGAACATGTCCGAGGAAGCTATTGTGTAACGAAACACGTGTTGCAGTTTTGTAAACTGTACAGTGGGAATCTCACAACAATATGTTACTTGAATACAGTACGAAAATGGTAATCCTCTCAATAGTTTTGTTTGACAAAATGAACTGTTGTGACTTGAATTAAATTGGGAATTGAAAACTAATAATAACTGAAACAGACGAATCAATAGAAATGAACTTTCAATGTTCAAGCCCGTCACGGAATGAACTGACGCCTATCAGAAAACAACTACTACACTGGCTAATACCACGAACGGGAATGGATTATATCCGACTGGCGTCACTGCAGGAATCTTCGCAGAAAATTTCCTGCGTATGCAATTGGCAATACAATTGAAAGAGTCAACCTTCAATTTTGGAAAGCCAACGCCGTTCGTGGTATTAACCAGTGGAGTAGTTTTTTTCTGATAGGCGTTAGTTCATTTACCCTACTGTGTAGGTATATCCGAGACGGGCTTGAACATTTAAAGTTCATTTCTTTAGATTTGTTTACTGCCTGTCTTCATGCATAGCCCACTGGCTAATAAGTTTCTCTTCCTTATTCAGAGGAATCGGGCAAATTTCGAATATGCAGTTGGTTAGTACCTCGTCCACTAGATAAGGTGACATTTTTGATGTTCGCTCCAACTTAAGACGAGGAATGAAATACTCTGAAAAAAAATTTCGATTATCAATTATGGAATATCATTAACTTCAGGTCGATGATGGTCACTATCTTGCACTGACGAGTGGCTAAGGAGCACGAAACCGGTCTACAAGTGTGCCCGTTCCAAAATTGAAGGTCGACTCTTTCAGTTATATTGCCAATTGCATATGCAGGAAATGTTCTGTGAAGATTCCTGCACTGACGCCTGTCGGATATAATCCAAGGCCGTTCGTGGTTATAGCCAGTAGAGTAGTTATTTTCTGAGAGGAGTCAGTCCATTCAACATACTGTGTAGATTGAATGATGTTCATTTCTTTAGATTTGTTTACTGCCTGTCTCCAAGCATAGCCCACTGGCTAATAAGAATGAAACATTCCATCAGATGTAAAATGAGGAATGTTGATCAAAATAAGAAAGAAAAATCCTCAACAGTGTTTGAATTCTCAGCAAAGAGAAATCCCTCGCCTACCAAATTTTTCAGTATGGAACTCAAATCCAACTTTAGCAATGTAAAATCCACTTTCGAAGTTCAATTTTCCCGATAGATGGAATTTCATATTTCGTAATTATACGCAAAGCAGACTTTTCCGATGAAATTTACATCGAAACTCGAATAGTTTATCCGACTTTCCGCTCACTTCTACGATGAACTCGTAATATGCATTCGACAAATTTTCTGCCAAGATAATAAAAGCCGTGCACAACGTGATTCTTTCGTTTTGCTATAAAGTGAAGTTGAGATCTCTTCCTGAAAGATAACGACAATCAAACTATGGAAATGAGTGGATATAAGTGTGCCTTGAGTTTTACAATGTATACGTTCAGTGCAGATGTAGGGAATATAAATGATAGCAATGGACTGATTATTTCTTTGGTTGCTTGGAAAATAATTTGGAAAAGATTTTTCGAATGTTAACAGTTCTAGCTCTTTTTGAAGAGTGCGTGAAGCCTTCAGTCAAAATCTCAGCAAATACAACTTTTTTGGAAGAATAGAAACAATTCTAGAATGAGGCGAGTCCTAGTAGTCGAAATAACTGTTTTTGGACGTATAGCATAGCCTATTTTTTTGGCTATCGTGTGGAATAACAAATCAATGAGACACATTCCTTAATTATATTTGTTTGTAAAACGAAATTTTGAACAATTTGATTTTATTTGTATTACATATTACCATCAAACGGAAGATGTACTAACGGAAACACTCTCTTAGTACCGATATTCGGGGATTCAGTGTGTTTGAAATGCTTGGTATATTTGAATGCTTTTTGTTGAAGTCATAACAAGAAGTTAAGTTTCCGTTTGACATTGATTGTTTTCATCTGTTAATTTTTGAAGGGCCCTGGCAATTTCGTTTGTAATTGAATTGTCTATACATCGTTCAGCGACATTGGTAGACTTCCAGCCACCGTGTCTTTTGAAATTTCTCATGTTCCATTATTACCAAATAATATCGCTGAAGTTCGACGAATGCCTGTGTGATTTTTGGGATTGGGTAAATTCAAAATTCTGCGATTCTCAATATGAGATTCCCAATAGGCTGAATCGAACATTATTTTTTTTTGTAATTCACGAATGATCTGTTATGTGGAGTTATGTGGACGTAAATATGAATATTACTTTTACAATAGCAGTTTTTCTTGTCCAGGTACAGGAAAAAGGATTTTCAATATTTGTTTTGGAATCTGATATTCTTACAAGCAACATGTCTTCCTTGTTGTTTGATCAATTGATCGTTATTTGGAATACTGGAAGGGCGTGTAGATGAATATTGCCTATGCAATAGCAGGTTTTCTTGAAAAAGTTACAACAAAAATTTCTATCAATATGTGTTTTTGAAACTGATATTTTCACAAGCACCATGTCTTTCTTGTTGTTTGATCAATTCATCTATCTACATTTGTTTTTCCTATCTTCACGCACCGACTAACCTTATAATTACTACCTGGGAATAAAGCTAATGAAGTTCATACTTTTATATCCTGCCGTCTCAATACATTGGCGAAATCACTTTTGGCATTAGGTATGTTTCATTATTTGCTTTCCTAATGAATTTGTTAATCTGCTTTTTGTTGAAAACTTCTGATTTCTTCACTCTATAATCAGCATTTTTTTTCTAAGGAATGCCTAAGTTTGAAACGAGAAAACAATCCAATACTGAATAATCGTTTCATTTCTGATTTATTTCATTCCTTGATAATATATTTCTGTTCATTTTTCTTGATAAAAAACATTGAAACAACTAATCAGGTTTTTAATCAACATATTACAATGTGGTTCATTTTATAAAGGACTGGAAATTTGGAAAACTACTATAATGAAAAATTAAATCAAAGTTTTTAGAAATTTTGTATTTTTTTAATTTTCGATTGGGTTGGGGTACCTCAAAACATCAATACAAGTGAACAATCTTTTGTATGGTAAATTTATTCAATGAAAGGCAACTTTATATCGCTATTCCATTAGAAAAAAATTTTAAAAAATCCATACATTATCACTCCACCCTAGTGTACAGGGTGTCTCAAAATATGTCATTTGAGAAAAAAAAAGGCAGTTTAACGGGGACCTGATATTTTAACATGCAATCGCAATGAGAAACGTATTTATATTCAAAAATGTTGTAGAGAGTTCGAAAATAGGGTAAAGAAGGAGCATAGTATTCAACAATGACATGTCAAAAAGTGTTGTTTCACATGGTTTTTTTCATTTTCGTGTTTGAATACATATCATTCATCAAAATACATCATTCAAGAGAAAACATGACGTCAATGTATACAAGGTGTGACAAAATATATCATTTGAGAAAAAACATGATATTTCAACGGGGCTCTAACGATGCCTCAATTTGTATAGAGTGTTTCAGAATACGCCATTCAAGAAAATTACATGGCAGATTAACAGAAGTGTAGCGTTACAACGTGCGATCACACTGAGAAACGTGTAAACTAGTTAGTTTAAGAGAAGTGTAGCCATTTCAACATGCGATCCCAATTAGAAACGTATTCATATTCGAAAGTGTTGTGGAGTTAACGTTGGAGAATATGTTGATTTACATGCGTCTCGACCGTTTTTCGTTATCGTGTCGGGGTTCTAACGTTGTAACATGCGATTCTTCATGTGTAGAGCATGTTAAAAAATACGTCGGTTGGGAAAAAAACATGGCAATTCAACAGAAGTATAGCGTTTCAACGTGCGATTCCAATAAAAAACGTGTAAACGTGTTAGTTTAAGTGCAGTGTAGCATTTCAATGTGCGATCCATATTAAAAGTATTGTGGAGTTAACGTTCGAAAATATGTTGTTTTACATGCGTTTCCACTGATTTGCGTTTTTGTGTCGGGGTCCCAACCAATTTTGAGACACCCCGTACACATTGAAGTTTCGCACGTTGAAACGATAGAGCCCCGTCAAACTGTCATGTTTTCAAATGATGTATTTTTGAGACTCTCTGTACACATTGACGTCATGTTTTTCCTCAAATGATGAAACACCCTGTAAATCCCGATATTAGACATGTTTTTTTTATTTCACGTTGGCAGCTATGTTTTTTCGTCAACGCTGCACTGAATGCCTTGCCGCCATCTTCTTTCTTTAATCCGATTTTTTATCCATTATTGCTATTATAACATCATTTTCATGATTCCGCCGTGGTATGTTCTTTGAAGTGAGAAAACAATTTGAATTTCCCGCTATGCACGAGGTACCTTCTGATTAGTCGACTGGGTAATAACGAAAAGTGGAGGAGTGGGGGTGGACTGGAGACCGGCCATCCCTACCTTTGTCAGTTTGCAACGAAAACCATACAAACTTTCCAAAAATCAACTAATTCCATGTCAACTAGATGTCAGTCGTTATTTAACTGCCATGATAACGATCAACTACATTCATCAAAACCATACCTACCAAAATTTTCATATTTACAGTGACAACAACGATGTGATTCTTCCCGACCTAGTCCCGGAGTATGCCCGAAAAATGTTATTTTCTAGAAGAAAAAGCGTCCGGGAATTACCCACTTCCCGGACAATTGCCCATTTTTTTTTTGTTATAACACTGCTCAAGTTCAATCCGTAACTAAAAACGGGGCATAAATATTCTTTCAAATAACAGTAGAAAAGTTGATAATCATAGGGTGAACTCTGAATCAACATATTTCTGAGTATTCGGAATCTTTGGCAAAAAAACAGAAAAGTATTGGTGTTTGTATTCAATATTGTCAAACCTTTTCTGGCATAAGAATTTACTGATCAATATGTGACGACTAGCCAGAGGGTTTTTGTGACTTCGCATCGATTGTTCTTCGTAGTTTTTTCAAGAAAAAACCTTTCTCTACTAAATAGATACGGCCTCTTGAACCAACAATATATATTGCTGTTCTGATGACGTTACCCATATCTCTACTGTCTATTCAAATGACAGAATGTGTGCATGTGAGACAGATTTGTATGCATGTTTCCGCCGATCACAAGAAGTTTTATATAATAATGAAGACCCGGAGAAAATTTAAATTTAGTTGGTAATGTTGGTATAACTGAATATAGCAATGTGAGTGAGTGCACAAGGGTACACAAATTTATAGATAGATAGATAGATAGATAGATAGATAGATTGATGGATAGCACTTTATTTCCAACAGGTGTATAGAAAGTGTTAAATATACTGGAAAAAATAACATTCAATCCAATTAGATTTACATATTACATAATCAATTGACAGATTGCAAATGATATTAATAATATAAATGAAATAATATAATTAGATTCAATTGACATATTACAATTGACACAAAGTTGACATAAAACAATTCAAAATTATATAAAAAAAATGAAATGAAAGATTATATGTAAGATACCATCGTTGATAAAGTTTAAAGAGTTTCTATTAATGTCACACATGTTACATACTAAATTGAAATTATAACACATTAAATTCACTAGTGCTTTGAGATTCACATTTGTTCTAGTACTCTGATAATGAAATGTTTTATCGTATCTTCAGTGGAGGCGTGGTACATAAAAATTAATTTTTCGTAGGAGCTGAGCACAGGAGATGTTATTATTCATTAAATTATATAGAAATGTGACCATAAAGAGCAGTCTACGTTCATTCAGTGATATAATATTAAATTGGTTTAAAAGGATGAAAAAGTCAATTCCCCTTTGAGGGTAAATACCTGTAGTGCGAAAAGACAAGAATTTCAAGAACTTTCTTTGAACAGCTTCAATTTGCTGTATGTGACAATGATAAATGGGATACCAGATAATCGATAATCTTCATATAAGCATAGAATAGCGTAATTACCACCTTTCTATCTCTGAATTCTCTGGTGTTCCTCATTATAAAGCCCAACATTCGACTAGCGGACGAAAGGTCTTTCATTTCATTAACTGGACTGGACACCATACATGACTTTTAGCAATGTTAAGATTTAAACGATTATTGGAAAACCAATCATATATCAGATTTAATTTATACTGTAAGTCTAAGCAGTCTCCATAATTTTATAGATGTTCCATATTGACTGATTATGAAGAAACACCAAACTTGCAGTAATATAAGTTTATTCATTTTCAACCCCGTCTCAACACAAGTTTTGCACTGTCATTGATCCATTTCGTTCTGGGTAGAGAAAGGGACTCGCAGCAAAAAAGGGAGGTGAGAGAAGGAGTGCCCATAACACAGATCATTGGCTCCTCCATATCTACGTAAGTTAAGAAAGTTCTCAAGAATTACTAATTTATTGCCAAACCACACCAGTTCCGGAGTACAAGTATTTTGCAAGACGTTGAAGGATTCTGTTGGGTGTCGTTGAGTTCCTTGCGTTACTTTGCTAAAACTTCAGCAACAATACTTTTAGGGTGAATAACAATTCACTAAGTGCTTGATGTTAAACCTTGTACGAGCTTAGCATTGTTCAATTAGATCAGCTTCAGCACAACCCTAGTCCGGAGTCTGTATATGAAAAAAATTCAATGGTTCACTATGGACAGTGGACCAAACTCGAGGAAAAATCATCAACATTTTGTGTTTGATTAACATCTGAAAAGGTATACATTTCACAAAAAAAAATCAGCACATTAGATAAGTATTAACATAGGTGAACTCTCAATACAAAGGTTTTCTTTGTCTCTGAAGTATCAAATACATTTTGTCACAACGTCTTTCCGTCTGATATCCAGATATTAGGAAAATTTGCTATCGATAAAAATGTACAGAATTTCTAGAAAACAACAGTTTCTCAATTCCCAGAGACAATTCAGCACATTTATTACTGTATATATCTGCATTGTCTGATCATAATGAAATCACTCGTAGTAGACATTAAGTTGCAAACTGTATAGTCTATCCATTTCCAATTGAAACGACAATAAAAATAAGAGTACAGTCATAAACATTTCTTGCCTATGGTCCCTAGTCGCCCAGATAGTTAGTAAACGTGCTATCAAATATAGTTGAGGAATGAAGGCTCGGCTAACTGGACTTACTGAATACTAATTTTTTTGTCCTTTTCACAATATTCCTTTATCAGTGCCGTGTGTTCGTGGGGTTAGGTGGTATAGTTAGTGGTTTTGCAAACCGATTTTTGTAAAGTTTTTCTAGAGATCAATTGCCCTAACACCAAACTGATATTTTTGCACTCGACGCGCGTTTCGAGTCTTATTGTCTAATGGTTTCAATTATAAAAAATTGAGCAATCGGATGGTCATAATGCAATCGACACGCATTGTTCAACTCCGACAAGGATATTTGAGGCGAATGAAAAGCTACCAAAAATCCAGCAGACATGTAATCAACCTTGACGAAACTTGGTTTGGTACCCATGATGTTTTCAAATATGGCTGGGAAGACGAAACCAAGTATTGTGCTTTGAACACACCTTCTTCAAGGGGAAAACGTGTTATAATTTTGCATGCCGGGAATGAAAGTGGTTTCCTACCTAACGCTTTGCTTCTGTTGACCAAAAATATAAAAGATTCGTCTGCTGA
>WOGN01000975.1:0-21118 GCA_015342105.1 Leptinotarsa texana | reverse complement strand
ATTTATTATTTGTAATGACGTGAATAAATAAAATATGGTTCAGTTTTCATTTCTATTTATTTTTACTTGTGAAAGGTAGAGGGAATTATAAAATCTATAATGTCCCAAGGGAGTTATGACCCTCTTTATTGATAGCGTAACTATGACGATATAAGCTTATAATATCCCGGTCAGAAATAAAAATATTTTTAACTTTTTAGTTCGATGTTCGTTAAAAGCGTGTATTTTTATTTTTAAAACTATATTTACTTCAACAAACCTCGTTCAAGAAAATTAATACTTTGAAATAACATCTCAAACCATTCATCTCTACCAACTACCTACACAGTAGGCTCTGGTAAATGCCTCTCCAAAAAGAACCACTTCCCTGGCTAACACCACGCTGAATATTGAAACGACAGTCATTTAGGTAGGATACCTTACACCGAGTTTAGTCTCGAAGTATTAATTGAAAACCCGGCGTGGTAGTAGCCGGGGAAGTAGCAGTTTTTTTCTGCTTAATCGTTCATAACTTCTGCAATTTTTGTCTTGAAGAGTTTCACACTTTTTTTTTGGTGCCATTCCGACTCGACTGACACCTCAATCGAAATTTTCGGTTATGGAGGACGGATTTTTTTATGTAATAGCACTTGCTAACTAGACTATAACATCAAGTTTTAATCACCTGTACGACTCGATGCGAAACACTCGAAAATAACCCGTTCAAACAGGTGAATATTGTAATATCGAAATAATTCCGCGACTTTTTCGATCATAAGCGATATGGAAAGCAGATCCGGGACCTACTTTAGATATGGCATCGATTAACCGTTGCGAGCTGATGTATGCATGCACTGTGGGTTCACACGTACGAGTGAGTATCACTTAATTAATTATTCTATCATGATAATTACAGAGTGAATCATCGGAGACTGAGAAGTCTTCCTGGAATACAACCATATATGTGCACGCATGAATTTTAATAGGGATCTCATGTCGTGAACGTTTCAATGCTACATACGAGGGCGACAACTTCTCCCTATTTCTAGAGATGAGGTCTTTACCTATTCGTTTCGTAATAATAATAATAATAATAGTCCCCTTTTTTTCTGCATCTCTGCATCTATTGTTATTATCCGTTGCACTCAGAAATACTCGAGGGTATAACTATGGCACCCCCCAAAACCGGAGGCACAAGGTCACCCATTTGTTTTATATGGATGATCTTAAACTTTATGCCTCTGGAGAGGAGGATCTCCGTCAGTCCTTGAGGGTGGTGGAAGAGTACACGCATGCTATCGGTATGAAACTCGGGATAGACAAATGTGCAATGGTCCATCTCAAAAGAGGACGATGCGGGGGCTACGGTGAGGATATGCAGCTCGTAGATGGAAGCATCCTACACCATTTGGATGCCGGGGAGACATATACTTACCTCGGGGTGGAACAACGCCACTCACAAGAGATAACATCAGTGAAAAACTCTCTCCGCCGCAAGTATCAGCACAAACTTCAACAGACCTGGTCATTGGAACTGTCGGGGAAGAACAAAGTTGCTGCAACAAATATGCTTGCTGTTCCAATCTTACTCTACTCGTTTGAAGTAGTGAAGTGGACTGGGGAGGAGCTGTATCAACTCGACGTAAAAACCAGAAAAATGATGCATCTCTATAGGAGTTTGCATCCCAAATAGTCAGTTCCACGGTTGTACTTCCCCCGACAACAGGGAGGCCGTGGACTTTTGAGTTTGGAATGTCTGCATGACAGAATAGTACTGGATATGGCCCGTAAAGTCGTTAACAGTTCGGATCCCCTTCTCTGCATGGTCCGTGACCGTGAGAGGGATTGCAGCATTTCACTTTAGGGCAGCTGCCCGAGCAGATGATGAACTCGGTTTAGTTGTCCAGACTGAACGAGGTAACCACAACTCTGTCACCGAGCTGGAACCCGTTCATCAAAAAGCTCATATAAAAGCCGCAGGGATCACCTCACTTCTGCGGAAACACAAGGATAAGCCAATGCATAGGGTCTTCTTCAATGACATTGAAGACCTTGGCTTATCAAAGCGCCTGTCGTTCGCTGTCCTCAGGTCGAGTGGGCTGAAGTCGGGTTCATCATGGCTTGCCAAGATGGTGTCTTCAACACCTTAGTCTACCGCAGTCACGTGATGGGTTCAGAGTTTCCTGACACAAGATGCAGGGCCTGCCGTGAGGCGTCCAAGACCCTAATACACTTGATGTCAGCATGCCCAGCATAAGCGGTCTCGGCCTATATCTATCGATAAAACGCGGCCCTAAGAGTGCTATATTACCACCTATGACAGTCTTACAGTATTGACAAGACACCGGTGTTGTCCTACACTCCGGGGGATATTGAATCCGTTGTGGGGAACGAGAAGTGCCGAATTCATTGGAATTATTCATTCCCCACCCTCATGCTCATACAAGCTAATAAGCCTGATGCAGTCCTTCTCGACCACCAGAGCAAAACGATATTTGTCGTGGAGTTTTCAGCTCCTTGCGAGACTAATATCGTCAGAAAAGAGGAGAAAAAACGGATAAAATATCGAGATTTTCTCTTCGAACTCCGCAGATTCTATCCAGATCACACACTTTTTCTCACTAATTTCCTCCACGTTATTTAAAAAAATAATAAACATCATTGGGGTAATTATATTACTTTGTGGCACCCAAATACCAATTGACTTTATGTCTGATTCAGCATTGATTTCTTCCTTGTTACCATTTGTTTTCTATCTGATATATAAGATGTAAGCCATTTCAATTTTTTTAATGAACTGAAAGATTACTGTATCTGTTAATTTCCCTTTCTGATATCCATGTTATATTGTCTGAAGAAATTCATCACCCTTTTGCAAAATACAGCTTCACAAGTTTTTAAAAATGGAGACAGTAGACTAACTGGTCTAAAGTTTTCTGGTTTAGAGTTGTCCCCCTTTTTCAATATGGGTTTGACTAATGGCAGCTGGAGTGAGTTAGGAAAAACTCCGTATTTTACGGAATTGTTCACAATACATACAATCGGATGTATCATTCCTTCTATATATAATTTAATAGTTTAAGAGGGACGTCATCATGTCCATTACTGATTTTACTTTTTTAAGTTACAATTTCTAAAATTCCATTTGCATTTATTGGTGTTAGCACCATTGATTTGTCATCTGATTTTGTTTTGTGTGAAAACTTTTCATCCTATTGTTGCTTCAATAAGTTGGAGACTGCACTTATTAGGAAGTTTTTATAGTCGTTTGCTAAAGATTTTGCATCTTTTTCCGACAGAATACCTTCTTGCCTTATTTGTTCATTTACCTCAATATCGCCTCAATACTTCCCATTCAACTTTAGATTTATTATCTAATTGTTTTACTTCTGTTCTATAATTTTTTGCCCTACTTTCTTTAAGTGTGCTATTGTATTGTTTTTCACTTACTTTCACTCACTTCTCTATGTATGTAGCACGACGGACCGAACATATAATTTTAAGGAAATTCGGACCGCCGAGCTACATACAATGAGAATATCTGATCTATTTTCATATTCAGTGAGTTCACCATCATACCCTTCTGTAACTAGGTTTTCATTTTGTTTGTGTTTCTTCACTACGTTCTTCTTAGGGAAGAATTTATTGAAAGATCTTTTCTAAACATCTTTGTTGCTTTCCTGGGAATCATTATAGAACGTGAGTTTTTGAGCATTATGGTCTGAAATCATTGAAGCAAACATACTCGCAGTTTGTTGAAATATTGTCAATTGCAGAGCTGCATTTTGATGTGATTCGGGTATATTCTATGATTTTATGTCTGTAGTTGTGAGAATTTCTCAGGAAAATAAACTCAAATGTTCCTACTCAGTCGTTAAAAAAATTTAGGTGGAAATCTTCTGCTCTTACCACTCCAGTAATATGAATTTTTACAAAATGAATAATCGAGCAAATTAAGAAATATAATTTTAGGACTCTTCCAGGTTATATTATCCTACCATTAGAATTTCCTTGTTTATGTAACGACTTGTTCTCAGTTCTGCAGCACCCTGTACATAAAATAACGTCAATTTGGCACACGTTGGCCGACGTGTAGGTGAGATAGCACTCCATAATTGTACCAGTAAATTCCCCGGAGCGCTACGCGATTGTCCGTTTCGTTCTTTTTATGCAGGGCCCCAATTTCACGGTACGGCAACTTTTTCAGAAAGCTGTGACTTTTACCGCGCCCCGCCCCCTTGACTTGCTACGATCGTAAATTCAATGTGAGCGAGGCCACATTGAATAAATTATCGCGTACAAGGTATGAACACCCTTATTTTGAACGTGGACATTTGCGCCGTAAAATTTTAAGTTATAATCAGATCTGATGATCGAAACGTCAGATGGCGGTTATCTAGATACTCCTAGGGATCATAAAATTTGATAAAAATCTTTTTGGTATTCACTTCTCTGTCTGTACACGAAAAAATTGGGGAAAACTTCCAGAGGTAGTTGTTCAAAAGTATTTTTTCGTTATATATACATGTGAAAGTTGTTTTGACACAGCTTTTTCTTTCAGTTTGAGTCTGAAAGGTACTTTCATGCATGATCTCCACTTCTTCGTGAAGATATTGTTCCAAAAATAATCGCTTTCTTTCTCCAATTTTTTGTAAACAGCCAAAAATGTTTTCCCAAAATATACCCCTTTCATTTCAAAACCCATTAACGCCTAGCCTTACCGTATTTGGCCGGTTGGAGAGATGGCGCTGTCAGTCTCTTAAAAATAGTTCAACGTGTTGATTAGTTCTTAACAGGTATAGACGACAAATGTACCAGGCTCGTGTGCCTGGTGTTTTTGTTATTGCGTAAAATTGCTATGAAGCCAAACTTTGTCTAAGTATATAGTTCGAGTTTTTTTTATATAATCGTTTCCAACTTTATTAGCTAGGCAGTTATACTAACGATGCCCTAGAGATAGTCTATAGTGATAATATAAACGATATATTTATTGAACCACCCGATCCGGATGTTTTCACAGACGTAGACTCCGGGGGATGAAGATGGTAGTGGATTTATTGACAATTTATCTGGCAGACAACTTAGAGTTCAAGCCTAAATTAAACTTCCGGACAACACCAGAGTACCTTCGATAACACAAATTACTGTTGATGTAGAGATCTTTGACTGGATCCAAGGCGATTCCTATCAACATTTAAGTCCTGTGGAATTATTAGAATTGTTTATCGATGACGACATCATACAAATGATGATCGAGGAAACGTCTAGGTATGCCTTATTCAAAAAGTGTCTCGACCCTAAAATATCTGTAGAAAAAATGAAATGCTACATTGGCATACTTATTATTAGTGGGTATAATGATTTACCAGGAAAAATGTTTTACTGGGACTCGAATAATGACATGAGAAATGAACTGGTTTACATGTCTTTGCGCAGGGACTTGCGTAGTGAGCGCTTCCCACCATAGGCCCAGCCTCAATTGACTCATTCCTACTTCAAGGTTTACACCAGCCGTGCGCAATCGTACCATGGCCATTAACGCAACCTCCTTAACGTACAGATCCAGAGGGGTCAGACCCGTGATTAATTCCATTGCCACGGTTGGTGTTATTATCATGGCTCCTGTGATGCTTAAACAAGCAAGTCGCTGTATTTGATATAATTTTTGGATGGCCGTTGCTTGTAGAACTTTCAGTCCCCATGCAATGACTTTGTACGTTAACATAGGTCTTATTATTGCAGTGTAGATCCAGGTGACCTGCATATGCAGGAATGTCTTCTCTGAAAAATTTTGCATTGACACCTGTAGGATATAATCCACCGTCCTTCGTGGTATAAGTCAGGGGAGTAATTGTTTTCAGATAGGTGTCAGTTCGTTAAACTACTGGGTAGGTAAGTAGAGGCCGGTCTGAACGGATTGTTCCTTCATATGATTTCATCTTTATACAAAAAAAGTATGGGAATTTTCAGAAGAAATGAAGGAATTTGGTGTCCAAACTTTAATATTTCGAAATTAATTGCATATCCTTTCTTTTTTGGAAGATTCCCAGATTTTTTTTATTAAGATAAAGAAGTAGAAAGCGAAAATAATCACTTCGAAAAATATAGGTAACTCTTTCAATTAAAATATTTTTTCTTGCTTCATACTAAAAAAGTGTTTTAATTTAATTTGTTTTTTATTCCTAAAATATTCTCCTACTTAGAGCTTTTATAAATAAATGAAACTGAATATCTGTAAAATTTATTTTTTTTCAGAAGTTTGCAAAATTATGATTATTTTGAAAGTTCAATTTTTTCAAAAAAAAACTAAGTGAGGACTTGGTTGAACAACGTCGTGTTCGTCCAAAAGAAACAATACTGGAGATAAAATTGAAGCAACCCAATCTGTAGAAAAACCATTCACATGAAAAATAAAGTATTTTTTGAGTTGCAGTAGTAAAAGCGATTTCTAAATCTGGCAACACTACCCTACTGTATGCGATGGGGTGACGTACACGGGAAGGAAGGAAACGTGGAAAATCCAATAACAACGCCGCCGCCTATTGGTTGAGTTACGTGGGACGACTTTTCATTTATAAGGTTTATTCATCATCATAGTCACATAAAACAAATGATATTACTGGACTATTGATTTCGATTTTTTATTTTCAATCATTTATAGACATTTAATCCTCACTACCGACAGTGGACGCCTCATGCATCCCAAAAGTATGAGGGGAACAGCATTGGATTGTCTTTCATCATTTTTGACTGATCGAAAACAGTTTGTCAGTCTGAATTTCTGTGAGGATGGAAGAATGAGAACAGCGAAATCAAATCAAATTTCAGTTGACATTGGTGTTCCACAGGGCTCTGTTTTGGGTCTTGTGTTGGTTTCTCTGTATGTAAATGAATATATTATATAAATTAAAAGCAATGTAACACAATACAATGAAAATAAATGCATAAATATTATTTTATAAAAATATATCTAATATTAGATACGCAACAAATTTGTTGATGACACGAGATAATTAAAATATTCTTCGAATGCGTAAAAAGCATTCTGTGAAAGAATATTCTTAATTTTAACTTTAAAAGTGTTCATACTCATGCCCAAAGTCTGAAACTCATATGATAACACGTTAAAAAATTTCAAAGATATATATACCATATATAAATTAGAGTTTTGGGATTTACGTAATCTATATTTGAGTAGCCTTACATTTGTTTTAGTCCTGGTATTATATTGGCCTGTGCCATAATTCTTACAACTTTTTTTTGTAGTTTATATATTATATCTAGATGACATGATGAACCCCAAACTATTAGTCCATATGTCATTATGCTATGAAAAATTGCGAAATAAGCTATCTTAAACAATCTGTTGTTATTATGTTCTCTGATCATGTATATACACGTGGATAGTCGCTTTGATAATTTGTGAATATGTGAAAAGAAATTCAGAAATCAGAGTCAAAAAACTAACTAACGTTTTGGTTTTATCATCATTTAGAGTAATATAGTTGCTTCTAGACCAGTTTGCGGAAAAGGTTTCAGATTCATTAGCGTTAGAAAGTAGATTGTGAGGCGTAGTGTCACTCAACAAGAAAGTTGCATCATCATCGTACATTATAGGAGACATTCATTGCGTTGAAAGTCATATCATTAATGTAAATAATAACTAATACAGGACCCAGAACTGAATCCTGTGGTACTGACTTTTAAAGGTTTTGATATGTAGCCGTTGAATGTAGGTAGGATGTACATAGATTTAGAGCTTTTCCTCTGATCCCATAATTAAATTGATTCATTAACATCTGACGCTCTCATTATACAATATGGGGATGATACATCTTCAATTATATCAGACAGACTGGATATGTACTTGAAAAACAAATGTATTGGGGTAGTTTGTATCATGAAGAACTGTTTTCTCAAAATTCACTGCTCCCTAATCCAACAAAAAGCAATATTGTATGTTTTCATGACAGACAAAAAACATGTTTGTTTTATAATCTGAAATCTATAGTAAAAGTCAATCAAAAACAAGTTTATATTTCGCTCAGGCTCAATACTGCGATATGGTATCTGTTCTATCTATTCTACTTCCACCCCAGAAATATTAAAAGCACAGACGAGTACTGAGATGTATTATTTGTCTCCCAAAAATGACATATTGTCGCCAGTATTTCAAAAAACATAAAATTTTAACCGTTGTTTCTCTGTATATCTAGAAAAGGTGCTTGTATGTTTTCAAAAATAGGAATCAATTCTTCCGTGTTGGTGAATATCACTCTTTTACACCTGGGCTGAAAAGTCCCGGGTCCAAGAAAGAAAACGCGTTTTTTTTTTGTTCAAAATACGCTTTATTCATCAACGTAATCTCCATCAAGAACCACACAATAAATCCAACGTCGCTGTAACATTTCAATACCTTTTTTGTAGAACGATTTATCTTTTGCCTCAAAATAGGCCTCAGTTTCAACAATAACCTCTTCATTCGAGCGAAATTTCTTACCGTTGAGCATTTTTATGAGGTCACAATAACTCACATACTCATGAGGATAATATCATGAAATTTCAACAGCTACCTTTTGAAGATTACTACTAACTGAAACTGCAATAAATGCAATAAGACAAGCGCCATCTATGGTTTATTCCCGAAACTTTTCAGCACATGTAACACAAGACAAAAGAAATTTTTTCCATAATACTTTCTATAACATTGACGTCTTGTGCGTCAAGTTGTTCAGGTCTGAGGCCATTTAACGCATTGCCACATCACGTTAGAGACGAAAATATGTCTAGGACTGGCTTGCTGCCGAAGTACAGAATGTTACCAATTAGAATTGGCACTCTTTAGGCGCCTTTGGTCCTTATTCGATGTTTCCAGGGGCCTTTTGATTGTTAACTTTGCCTAATACGTAAAAAAAATCAGGACCGTCCTTAAGTTTATTACCACCCGAATATTTTCAAGATCTGGCAAAATATTTTAAAACTGATCGCTGAACATATTACCGAATATTTTCAAGATCTGACAAAATATTTTAAAACTGATCGCTGAACATATTACCGTGATATTCTACAAATGTTCATATATTCATACATATATTAGGTTGTTTCAAAGGTTTTGTAAATAAGTTATTGAAGTGGGGTTGGCGTTGTCATGGAGTGAGATCCGACCTCTTCTGTTGACCACTGACGGCTGCTGCAGACGAATTTTCCATACATTTTATCGATTCTCACCCAATATAGGACTGTGATGGTTTGTCTGGTTGCAAAAATTATAATGAACCACACCTGCTGCTGACCACCATACTGTAATATTGGTCTTTTTTGGTGGGTGTTCGTCATTGGAAAGTGCCTGGGTGGTGTCACTTTTCATCACAATGACGATCCGATCTGAAAAAGTAGACTTAAAAACGTGACATTTTTATAATCATTCACAGGAGTGGCAGAATATTTTTGGTTGAGAAATACGTCAAAAGGAAAATTGTAAAAATATCAAATATGTGTACATTTGAATCTAAAAATGAAATATTCAATGAATAGCTTCAAGTTTCAAACATGATTACAAAAATTTTAAAATGTGCGTCATACATAGCGCAATTTTGAATAAAATTTGTTTCATAAATTCCTACAGGTCAGAAAATATTCATAAGTATTGTAAGGCTCTATAGTACATAAGAATTCTCTTACAGATTTCATAAATCTGTTAGTAACGACAATATCTTTAATGGTTTTCGGAAGATTATCATAAAATTTCATTTCAGTATAGGTAGTGTACGTTCGTATAGGGATTTTGCATGTTTGGGATATGAGAATTTTTTTTTCGTCTTGTCTCATTCACACAGTAAGTAGTTTGTTGATCTTAAAGGCTCCTCTGCAGGAATCTCTTGTATTCATATTGAAGGTTATTCTGATATTTTTTTACATAAGAAAACTATTCAACCCATGACATGAACTCCTGATGATTATCTCTAGTCTCATAGCGGAGTAAATATTCCCTTAATATACCTACTGTAACTAGTGCTTCAAGATCAACATTTTTTTCATATAGGTACGGCTTAGTAACAATGCATCTTGGTATAACTTTCTTTGCGATTAGTATCATCTTCAGATAACTCTTGTACTGGGTGAACTTTGTGGAGATGCAATTTGTTAACTTTAAACAGTTGTTCAGACATTGTTTGACTTGCGTTTTTGGGATGTGATTTTCTTCTATTTCCGAAAATGCATCTCCTGGGCTTATCTACTTCACATGACCTTGTGAAATAGAAGTCCATTCAGGATACTTCTCAAATTTATATCTTTCAGTATTCAGTTCATATCTGCAACCCAAATATCTCCATATGCAATCATCATTATTCACTAAAATGATTACCTATATAATAAATTTCGGTTACATTACACATATAACAGGGGTATCCTTTCGATAACCAATTCAAATCGGTATATCCTTGTATATGAAATGGACTTGGGATTAACATCCTTCAGTGGATTTTCTATGGACACCCATAAAATATCCAAAAATGTATGAAATATGTTATAAATATCCAGGTTAGAGACCTCCGGAACGTCCATCTAATATCCTTTGAACATAAATTGGATAATCAGGTGTCCGTTTCTTGGCAGGGTCTATATGTGAGTAGGGAAGTTAATTATTTGAGTAAATAATACAATGCCAGAGTCCTTACCAGTCTCAACATTTTAGATGGTCATTTTAACAAAGTTAAGATTTATTGAATGCTCTCTTGTGGATGTGGCTCAACTGGATTGAAAAAAAGATGTACAGATTCTTCCAAATATTTTTCAAAGAAAGGATTGATCTGTAGGGCACAAGATTGAAATGTGGTTGACATTTCAAGTGAAAAATAGATTTTCAAAAATTAAAACTACCTCTCAGAAGATTATTTTAAATATATTTCTATTATGATACAGTTATTATTTGATCATAAATTTACACATTGTATATCTCTTTTGTAAGAGTTTTAGCTTTTATCAAATATCGAATTAACAACAATTCTTATCACCTTCAATTTTGAAAACATTAGGCAAAATTTATAAGAAGAAGCGTCACTGAAAAAGTGAATAAATCCCTATTTGATTTAACTTAAATTTTAGATACTCAAAAATATCTAAATATTTACCCTAATGACACAAGCAAATTATTCATTTTTAGTTCAATGAGAAGTTGTGAAGATGCTCACTCAGTGACTGAAACACGTGTCGAGGTGTTAAAAATAACAGTTTTTGGTGTTGTGATAAAACTCGTAATATTCGAGTAAATATTAATTCCTGAAATGAAAATCAACAATTGATTATCGTAGTAACTCAAAATATAAAGTCTGATATTAGACCCACATATAAATCAACCAAATTCATTATATAATATACAGTTCAATTGAAAAATCAACATTTCTTTTTTCAATGATTTTATGATGTGTGGGATATTAACAACATTTTCAATATGTAATTGAACAAAATGTTCGGTGACAATGCATTCATTTATCTCTATCTATTTTCAAATTTATCTGGTCTTCAATTTGGAATATGTGTGTGCGCTTTTTTTAAATAGAGCTAATATGTTAATTGTAGGAAAATCGCAGATTTTTGTCTGAACTTGCTGTAAAACGGAAAATGTTTGAAACTGACTTTCTTCAACATACTTATTGAATGATGATGAATAAATATAGTCAGTGCTATATTAATGTTATAAATAAATCTCCAAACAAATAATATCACAGTTCCTTATAAAAGGGTACACTTATGTTGAAATTATAGAAATAACACAGATTTCTTTCAAATATTGTACATTAATCTGAAAATGAAAACAAATAACCGTTCAGTTCTTTTTTCATATAATTATTCACCTTTTACAAAATTCACACAATTTATACATAAGAACATGGTTGGCATCTTAATTAACTACATCCAAATCCAAATATTTGTCATTCCAGTAAATTAATCATGGAATAAAGAAACGAAGCGACATCCATTTGGAATGGCCTAAGTCATCATAATCATTAAAAAAGATTTCATTTTGATATTGATATGTGACTAGTACCTTCCCACTGTCAACAATTGATTCCAATTTGTAAGTAAAATATGATTGTGAGATTCAAACAGCGGTAAATCAATAGAACAAAATAAAATGTGTACAGAAAACTTTTGAATAAAGAGCACTAGTAGACAACTTTAATGATAAATTTTTTCACCTAACATTACAATGGTCACTCATTCAAAATTATAAATCCACTGTTTGAAAATATCAATATTACATGTAAATGAATTGAAATCTGCATAATGCCTGTGCAAGTGATGAAATTATTGGTCCGTAACCCTGAGCATTATCGTACAATTCAAACAAAGGCGCAGCTACTAACTTATAATTCTTCGGGACGGCGAATAACGCTTTCTCTTGTAGTTGAACTAAAAACAACCTTTTATGTTCTTTGGGTTTTGTTATGTGAGAGGGAATGTAGGGGTACTGAGGTGGTTCAAAATTAGGTCTCCACCAATTTCCGATGATGTCTTCAACTAGCCAGTCTTGTTTCACACCATCCAAACGACCTAAGGTTTCAGTAAGGAGTCTTTTGAGTCCCTCCACTTCGTCCTCGCCAGGATTCAGTTCTCCCCCAGGTAATTTGAAAAATGTTGTTCCCAACTGTAACAATAAAACATGTGGCAGGCCATGTTCATGAACCAATAAAACTCCTTCCACGCTTCGTCTCATCCCTATTCGTTCGAATTCGTCCCGCATTCTCTGGAATCGTGCTGGAACACTGGGATCTTTCTCAAAAAGTGGTTCTTTTGTACCGAATATATAGTTAGTTAAAGGATACAGATTGATAATTCGATTCAAAGCTGCTGATGGCGGACAACCCTTGTCGAAATTTGTATTTGCCACTGTGGTTGTAGGAGTCGTACTTTGACTATTTCTTCTGGGCCAACCTGTGCCGCTACCGCTCATGCTATTCTGTTGCTCTCGCTTCACTTGAGACGAAGTCATAGCCATTTTGAATGGTTAAGTGTCTGTCGAATTTCCACTAGTCAAAACTTCGCCGGAAAATTATAATTCCAACTTCAAAACAAAAACTTTCTTTCTAGTTTTATTCTTCAAAGCATCAAAAACAAGATGAAAAACTTTCGCAATGACAATTGACATTTACGTTCGTTATCTGACAATTAACAGCCACCAAGTTTTCGAACGCTGTTCTTTTCTACTGAAGAGGACTTTAGTATGTTCAACAAATGGACACATCAAAAGTAAATGGACGATCCTAACCATGTATACATATTTTGATAGGAAACACACATTATGTCTCTGTTTTGAAATATTTTGATTTCAACAGCTACATCACCAATTTTCCACAGAGAAGACGATGTTTTTGTCAAAATTCAAGTATCCAACAAAGATGCATAGAAACCCTGGTATTAATACCAAATAGTACAATATGAGATTGATTCAAATTTGAAACATTGATGTGCCAAGAGCACCTCTTCGAACGGAATGCTGAAGTACGTTGGATATTATTATTTTATGAAGAATCAAGAGTGACGTAAATCAAATGATGACAGCATGGTATTTGAATCTTTATGTTGCATATGTCATTACTATTATAACAGAATCATTACTTTTGGGTCGTGTCTATTACGTTCTCAGATACAATTTAAAAAATCCCCCAATCTATTATTATCATTTGTGAAAAAAAGAAGAATTGGACAAATTTATGGTTCGTGATCACAGGACACATGAACAATTGGTTTTTTGTGTCACAATCAAATGAAAAAACTAATTAATACAGTATATTGTACGATTTTCACTATAAAAGGTTTTACAAAAACTGCGACACGTGTCTCGCTATACAATAGCTTCCTCAAGCAGTGTATGCTTGATAGTACTGGTGATAGTACTTTGTATTTTTGAGTTTTATTTGCACTTGGTTCACTGAGATAATTCCAAAGCAACTCAGAAAACGATTTCTTTGTGATTGCGACAGAGAACGGTTGGGCCGATAACTACGCTTGAATGAATAATGAAGTGAAAGGTGGGAGGAACGACGGCCCCCTACGCCAGAAAATCAATTTTTTTACTATCACTATTGATTTGACTTCGCTTAAATATTTCCAGTAGTCCTATATGTATAATGAATATTCCTAGATGAAGGACTTTGGAACAAACCCAAATACAGTCGAGATTTTTAAAACCCCCACTCATATTTATGTGCTTAGTTTGATTATAAATCATTCAATTTGCTAATCTCGTGATACAAGACAGTTGCCTCCAGACGCTTTCAGAAAATGTCGATTCTACCACTCTGTATCCGTTGTCTAGTTCTCTTAATGTCCGTTAGAGTTTATTTATAAATCGATGTTTCCGCTTCCGTCAGTTATTGCCTCCTGGTTTTTGTGGTTTTCGTTCTTTCGCTTGTTGATTGTCGTCGTGTTAGTATCGTAAACATAGGTATTTACTCAATTAACGTATATATTATTCAAAATGAGTGAAACTCTTCAACTGAAAGGGACCTTACTTGGTCATAATGGATGGGTTACTCAAATTGCCACAAATCCTAAATATCCCGATATGATTTTATCTTCCTCACGAGGTAATATTAAACTTTTTGTTTGCTAATATGTTACGTAATAGTAATTACACCATTTTCCAACTGTGACTACTTATATGCATAATATTTCCAAATTTGTAGATAAAACGCTCATCGTGTGGAAGTTAACACGTGAAGAAACACAATATGGAGTGCCACAGAAGCGTCTCTATGGTCACTCCCATTTTATATCTGATGTAGTACTTTCTAGTGATGGAAACTATGCTCTCTCTGGTTCATGGGATAAAACTCTTCGTCTTTGGGATTTGGCTGCTGGCAAAACTACTAGAAGATTTGAAGATCATACAAAGGTTGGAAGAGATTGGATTTATTTGCGAGAGTGGTAATTCCTTAAACAGTATCTGGTCACTTGAACTATACAATAAGTAAATGAAACTTTATCAAAGGTCTGTTTTCGGAAATACCACGTGCATTTAGTGGCTAAAAATAATATTTCCCCATTATGACAGCTAGAAGATTTTTTTGTATAATTGAAAAACTGAGGTTCGGAACTTCGTCTGAAATTTTACTACATTTAAAATGAGTAAGTATTCCTCTCAAGGTTTGAGTTTAATAATATATTCCAGGTTTACAGAAACATTAGTGAAAGATATATTCTTTAAAATTGTATATCACACCCAGCGGAAATATCATAATTCAAAACGCTGATTATACTATACATCTTATATTAGGAGGATGCAGACTAAATTGCCATTAGCATTACCACCAAAGTTGACACAAATATAGCACCTGCACGTATTGCTTCATGCAGTATGAATTGAACCTACTAGAATTGATGAGCTCTTCAACTTTTTGATATTTTTTTCTTTCTATTCATCTCTCATGTCTGTGAATCTTGTCGAGCTAGTGAGTTATGTTATCTCTGTCAAAGGCTTACTATTTAAAGCATGTTCGATTTATCTAATTGCTGCTACATACCATTTGTACGATTTAAAAAGTTATATGCTATTGAGCTCTATTAAGAATTTTTGCTTATACACTTTCATATATATTTCTTGATTATGTCGCTGCCTCGCAATTTAAATTATTTATTTTGACTGCATGCTGCTGTCAAAGTCCAAATTGTAGTACATACTTTAGTGACAGACGAATTAAACTAATTGTTTAATACACTTCATAGTTTTATATTCTACCAAGGACAAAATGTTATTTTTTTTTAATTGTTGATTTTAATCTTGCCAGGGTGTGATATGCTTTGTAGGATAATGCCAATTATTTACTGTATAATAATAGTCCCTATAGGAATGGTCAAGACTAGAACTTTCACTTGGAAAGGTTTATTTATGATCACTGTTGATGTCTTTTGCTATGTAAATCATGGAAAACACTTTTGAATAACACTGAGTAGAACATTCAAAAAATTAATGGTTGTGGATATGTTTACAGCTATGCAACCTTCCCTAAAAGCACCAATTTGTTGTATTTTTAACAGTATTGGTTGTCAAAAGGAAGGAGATTAAAGTTATTCCTGGGTGCGGACAAAATGCCCTTATTTTTGTTCCTCAATCGGAAGTAAGACAGTTTCATCGATAAAACATTTGGATAGGTTCCCATTCTTGAAATTGTAGTAGCAATTGTTAGTTTTTTTTAGGTTGTATTCCTGCGGGATTATCAGAAATATTAAATGATTTTTTCAAGTTTTAAATAACCCATTTATTTATATTATTTCCACCAGTTTTTTGTTTTATTTAATTATGCAATTTGGCTTTTCTACATGTAAAGTTTATTTTGGTGCCCATTTGCGGACACCAAAACGATTTCAAAATTAGTTTCAATTGTACCTTCACTTTTTTTGTTAATAACGGGATTTTTAATATCTGTTTATTTTTGTGCAGGACGTATTGAGTGTTGCATTCTCCGTAGACAATCGCCAGATAGTTTCTGGCTCTCGAGACAAAACCATCAAGCTGTGGAACACTTTGGCTGAGTGTAAATATACTATCCAAGAAGATGGCCACTCAGATTGGGTAAGTTTGTGAATTGATTAGGACTTTTCGACGTCCTTCCTAAAAAGCACCAGTCTGGTTTAACTGTGACTTTATTGGTTGTTGCAAGGAAGGAGATAAAAGTCAACTCATGGGTGTGAGCAAAATGTCTGTTTATTTTTGTTCTTCAATCTGAATTGAAACAATTACACCATGTCATGCTATGAATTTTGATGAACTTTTACGTCTGGAATTTCATGTTGTGAACGGTTTTCTATAATTTCCTGCACTTGTTCTGATAGCAAACTTTTCTGTTTCTTCTTAGGTATCCTGTGTTAGATTTTCACCAAATCACGCCAACCCCATCATCGTTTCTGCTGGTTGGGATCGTATGGTAAAGGTGTGGAACTTGACCAATTGCCGACTGAAGATCAATCATTCTGGACACACTGGCTATTTGAACACCGTTACCGTCTCTCCAGACGGTAGTTTATGCGCCAGTGGCGGCAAAGACTGCAAAGCCATGCTCTGGGATTTGAATGATGGCAAGCACTTGCACACGTTGGACCACAATGATATCATTAATGCATTGTGCTTCTCACCTAATAGGTATGGCCATTTTCACTCTTATAATTTTTGACATTAATAATTGCTGATTTATTACGTGATGCATAACACTGTAACCACTTGAAAAATCTATGAGATGTTAGCGGATATGGGACTGATTCATTCTGATTGAATATTGAATCCCATTGAATGTTTCTATTGACTAAAGTTTTGAATTTTTCTTTCAGATACTGGCTTTGTGCTGCTTTTGGTCCCTCTATCAAAATATGGGATTTGGAAAGTAAGGAAATGGTTGAAGATCTCAAACCAGAAGTCGTTTCGCAGACTAGTAAAGCCGAACCGCCACAGTGTTTGTCTTTGGCTTGGTCGACTGACGGGCAAACTTTGTTTGCAGGCTACTCCGACAATACAATTAGAGTGTGGCAAGTCGGTGTTTCGTCGTATTGATTTCTTTTTCCTTTCAATATTGTATATACAGAATGTATAATTTATTTTTATTTGTTGAATTCTAAAACCTGAAAGGACTGATTTGTTGGTATTCAATAATGTTGAGTGCGGAAGATTTTTGTTATAATTTATTCTTATATTTTTTTGTACAAAAAAATAAACAGTGAGTGAAAATGTGGAGTTTTATTTCAATTTGAAACTAAGAAAGTGTTATCTTGCTACATTACTAGTTGCAGTTCTAGAATCGGCTGGTATTTGTCATCTACTAATAGTCGATTTGTGCCTGAAGACTATCGTGGAGAGATGCATACTCAATAAGTTTTAGGACATTATTTTTTGATCTCTTGTTTTATTTCTTGCTTGGAGATTTATTCACGAGATGGAGCTGTTACTAGTTAACAATCTTATCTCTTGATGACTGTTTCATACATGCAGTTCAGCCCTGTTGAAATTAATCGAGTCCCAGGGACTTTACTGTCTAGAGTCGATTTTTTTCTGCGCTGATGAGAAGTAATAGAGACCTACGTTAAATATCATAAGAAATACATCTTGCCGACTTTCTTCTGCTAAAATTTAATGGATAACTGTATAAGGTTAATAAATTATCAAGCATATACTCGGCAAGTAGGTATGTTTGTTGAAATTGAGCAAAATATTTGAAATGGTAAAATTGAGTAAATAAATGACATGGGTAAAAAATTACATAATGAAAATTGTGTCGAAGTTATCCCCAAAAGGTTCATCTTATGTATAGTAAGCCTTTTTGACAAGAATTTCCTTCAATCTCCTAAAAGATAGTATCGTGACACATTCTATTAAACTTTTAGATAACTTGTTCATTTTCAATCCATTATATTTTGAGTTTTTGATTTGAAAAAAAAACTTTATTTATTATAATGCCTATTTGCTTCACGAATTTCAGATACTCATCGATATTAACTCCCAAAAATTTTGTAGTGATCTTATTTTCCATGTGAATTTCTACTACACTTTAGAAAGTGTGTTGGAAAAGCGTGGGTAATTTCACATAAACTCGGCAAGCCAAGGGTTATTGCTTGATTTTAAAGTTAAAACAATTATAGAAAAGTTTAATTCATTATTCACCAATAAGCCCATCGACTAATTCATCTGATCCATTCTAAACGTTAGCGCTTTTTTGTTAGTTGAAGCAACCCAATAGACATTTTTTGTTGAATTCAAGACCTTACCTAAAGCTGCTGATCGTTACGAATTTATTCGTGAATTTAAAAATTTGTCTTGTTATTTTGTTGTCCAAAGTCAGGAGAGTCAGCTAGTTTGACGCTGAAAGATAACTAACAAAAGAAGAAAATGGGAAAAGAACAATAGATCTGGAATGGAAGAGTCGACAATTTTCCCTTCGAATGAAAAGGAAAAACAGACACCCTCTTTTTGTCAAAACTGGATAATGACCTAGAAACAAAACCCATAAGACGAAAAGAAGATGAAGAAGTCAGACGTCACTCAGTCGATTTGTAAATTATTTTCAGTGTTTCTTTTGCTGCTGGGTGTCGAAGAGAACGCGTTGTTACGTTGTGATCCTAACCATTAATCAAAATGAGCGAGACTCTTCAATTAAAGGGGACCCTTTTGGGCCACAATGGATGGGTAACCCAAATTGCCACAAATCCTAAATATCCTGATATGATTTTGTCGTCTTCTAGAGGTAAAAATGTACACATGAATGTTATTATCGTCAATACATGTGGAACATTCCAAATTAATTTCATCAATCCTTCATCTGTTGTTTGTTTTTCATGTATTTTTTTACATTTCAAATTTTCTATCAAAAACTGCAGGTATTATTTTTATTATTTCAGACAAAACTCTCATTGTTTGGAAGTTAACACGTGAAGAAACTCAATATGGAGTACCACAGAAACGTCTCTATGGACATTCTCATTTCATATCTGATGTCGTACTTTCCAGTGATGGAAACTATGCCCTTTCTGGATCTTGGGATAAGACTCTACGTCTCTGGGATTTGGCTGCTGGCAAAACTACTAGACGATTTGAAGATCATACTAAGGTTGGATGTGATTAATTTGAGAGCGAAGTGGTGATTTCTAAAACAGGATCTGATCGTCATTGATATGAATTTTTATTATTTGAGTCTAGTGTAAATTTTAAATTCATTCAGTTCCTGTTTTCAGAAAGATCACAAGCATAAGTTCAACAGAAATTAATACTTTTCCATTATGACAGCTAGAAGATTTTTTTTTATTAATAACCCTGATCGCGAACTACGTCTGAAAATGTATCGACATTGGAAATAAGTAAGTATCGCCTGACCATGCTTTTATTTCATACTGTTCACATTCTACTTTCTTGATTCAAAATTATCTGATAGTCTTTGAACGGTATTGGATTTCTCAACTATAATATCACAACTTTTGCCAAATTCATTGCTTATCCAGCAAACATTTTTGTAACCAGTGAGAGTGAAATTATGGTTCTTACATTTTTTAAGCATGACTAATTAGTTTAGTCTTTATTATTTAAGATACCTCTATAGTGGGGAAAATGCACTTTTGTTTGAGAAAATCATAGTGATAGTTGTTCAGAAGTTTGTTCTAATCAATATTTTCATTCCCTCTAGTTATCGAAAGTCATTTCATAGACTATTTTTACATAAACATTCAAAAAACATGAACGAAAAAAGTTTTTCCGAAACTACTTGCATTGAATTACACAAAAATCACTTTATCACCATCCAGTTTGTACTTGTAACATTTGTTATTGAATTAAAACATTCATAGGAACTCTCTCTACACAATGTAATATACGAAAGAATATTGATATGAAATGTCAGAAACAATCATCGTCAATGGTGTGCTTTGAAGTTTTTATATGAAAACATATCAAAGGACCCAATAACGTAAAACGATGATACTGTCAATATCATGTCTGGCAAATGTAGGCAAATTGTAAGAAGCTGTCTGCTGTCTGTTTTACCTCTTTCCACTGTTATGAGTATTAATTAATCATCACTATAACATAAGTCTTTGATTTGAAGACAAATGTTAACGAATTGTCATCTGTTCATAGCCGTTGATAGAAAGACATGCTACATAGAGGGTGTGTGATTTCTATGATCATAAATTGATGACGCATCGGTAAAGGTAAAATAATCAAAGTATAAGAGTGCTGATGAGGTGATTATACCAGGGTTTGCCCTGAATCTTTGAAATGCACCATTGGGGATGATAGTGTTGTATGTAGGTAACATTTTATATCACGTATAGCGTTCATATGAATGAAATCTCGTTCAATTCCGTAATGAATGCTTATGGTATTAACTGAATGAGAAAATAGTTTTTCCTTTTGTGTAATTCAGTGTTACTGTCAAAGATACACAGCTTTTCTTCTAGTGTTTATTATAAGGAAACTTCTATTAATGCTCAAATATCTATAAAGAGTTATAATTTCTATTTTCTTCTAGAGGTCCACATTTTTTGTTAAACATTGTTAAAGTAGAAAGTCAAAAACTTCTTTCCAAAAAATCAAACTCTCCTAAAAGCATTCAATTTTCAAGTTTAAATGAATCAAGTAAATCATATTTGGTATCTTCTT
>WOGN01000974.1:0-21122 GCA_015342105.1 Leptinotarsa texana | reverse complement strand
AGCTGTTTTCAAACATGTGGGAAATATACCATACCTGAATGATTTATTAATGCATTCAACCAAAACATGTAATGCACTTAGAGGTAGATTTTCAAATTTTTTACAGACATTCCATCCATATCCGCCAAATTTTTATTTTTGATTTCATTCATTATCTGTATAAGCTCATGTACATCCCTATCTATAAGAATAAAATTTTCAACAACATTTACTTTTTAAGGCTTTCCAAGGGGTCATAGCTGGCTTTTATGTTCTCTTCTAGTTTTTCTTTTATAATCTATAACTTCTTCGCTTTCGTTGAAATATAGTGAAGACTCGAAAGCGTTTTGTGAAGCACGTTCGAGAAAATATTTTTAGGAAATATTAGTTTTTTAGGAAAAACTTTTTGGCTTTCTACTTCTGCATCGCTAAACTTAATGTAATGGCACCCAAAACAATGCTGATGAAGAGATAAGACAAATGTCTTGTTCCGTTACTTTAAAGTACATTTTATATCAATATTCCTATGAATGATATCCATTGCAATTCCATTACTAATATTTGTGGCACGAACTAAATGCAGAGAATTTTTGTATATTTCAATGTTCATGTGGAATTAGTTGTTTGGAAAGAATTTTTTTTTTCGTGTCACTTCATATTCATGTGAATATAGTTGTTTTGAAGGGTTTTTTGTTTGAATTTGAAATAAACTTCTATGTATGCATATCAGGAAATAACTGAAACTGATGATGCTAACCTGGTTATCGAAAACCGGTGTCGAGAGAGATCATTTTTGTTCTGGCGAGAGAAAACTGTTTTCAATAAATACAACCAAAATATATGTAGGTGAAATATAAAAAAAAAAGATTATTTGCTTCACAAAGTTTTCTCAGATATTATAATTGAAAGAACGGTGGTTTTTACTTATATTTTATAATAACAATTATCCAATACATAACAATAATTCAATACAATTGAGCAATTCACCTTTGCTGTTCTCGCAAGTTATAAGTATTTTTTATCTTTCTTATGAATTTTCATTCTTGCGTTCTTCTGATATCATTTTAAGTGGCTGGAAAACCAATTTCAGATATTTTTTCTTATAATTCACCAATATGTTTCTGTAGAGCAATATCTCCCATTTCTCATTCTTCTGCCACTAACCTCCACCTTCTTATTTTCCACCTTCCGCGAACCAAGTATATTGAATCAATAACTGAGAAACAATTTACTGAAGAGCAATAAGTTCAGTCGATAACATCGATACCGACAAGTCCGGCAAACCCTCGTCTCCGACACCGTTCCAATCTTCACAATCTGGTAATCTCGATAAAACAGACGTCGATAATTAATTTTAAATATAGGTTATGTTTCCAGCGAGAGGCGCTGAGCGTGATTACCGAGAGATTTATCACATCCTTGGAATATCTATCCACGAGACTCAAAGTGATGCAGCGATGATCGCATATATACAGGGTGACCCAAACGGAGATATCCACATTTTTTCAACACCTAAACAGCTCTCAGACTTTTCCTCATATATGTTATACGATTCATTATAGTTTTTGTGTAATGAATTTTTCAATGCTTTTATTAGAATTTTCTGCCTGATCGGGTTGAATAATTTTCAATTTTTTCCAGACGGAGCTTTTTAACATGATCTGTAAGTTTGACAGATATCTATTGATAAATTCAAGTTCGAACAAGACAGAGTTGAAGTTTTAACTTCGAATTGAAGATCAAAAACAATTGTTCTTAGCTAGTAGGTAATTTTTAAAACTTTTTGGAACCCTGAACTATCAGAATAACAGAAATATTTGAAATATTATCTTTATTTAGAAACAAAATCTATTTATTTTTTACAGAGATGCCTGTACAGTTTGCTTTCGTCGAAACGAATTGTATTTGATATGGAAAATGCTCTTGAACAAGTTCTCAAAAAAAGAGAATGTCTTTGAAATATCAACCATCGGTGTCTTAATAATAATGGATAATATTTTCAAAATCTCCATTGAAAGAAAGAGCATACTCCATATATTATAAAAAACAGAAAAGTATAAGAGCTAAAGGAGGGTACATCTACTCAAGCAAAGAAATTTCAATTTGTGGACCCAATTGAACTGAATATATTCGTATTTCACTTATATTGTCGCAACTCAGTACTCGCTTGGGTTATTAACGAGAGGATTTTATTCGCTCAATTCGCTGTTTCACCCATTCACCATTCATCCAAATAATGAAAAAACTTATTTAAAAACTCAATTAAATATTTATTGTAATGAAACGGGGAAAATACTTCAAGAATAAACTTACACTGAAATGTTAATCAAAAATACAATAAATCACCAAAAACTTACATTATACTGTCACCCAGCAGGATCGAAGTGCTGCATTGCTGGAACCCGTTCTGAAGATCAATAGATACTGAATAAATTTCTCAATACTGTCTCCTCATGATCCTGACCTCCCTCAATATTAACGAAGATTTTTACGCTGACATTCCAACTTTGATTCGGTCACTGTACAAAAGTGAAATGCAATCTGTGTAAAGTTTGGGTATTTGGAGATCGTTTTATATTTTTATATCCTGTGATCATATCAATTTCCATGTCTATGAATTTGAAATATTAAAAGATGGAATTCTGAATACCGAGTGTTTTTGTTTTAGAATATTGAAGTTGAGTTTGGAACATCTTTCAATTCATGTATTCGCTTAAATGAATTTGAATTATTTCATGATTATTTTCCATATTTGACAATATTTCACTATATTTCATATTTCACTTGTTAGTGACTTTAAACATCTGTTTATGTTTATTATCCATGATAATCATTCATGTCATGAGTCCAGAGAAAACAATTGTAGAATATTAATGTAGACAACATGACGCAAGCGCTCTTTAGGTTATGCGTCTATGTATCCATTTGAATTTTTTATTTAATATATACTATATTTTTCTCGTTTCAAATAAACCTCATTATAGTTTATCATCAGTCGTGACAGTTTCTGAATTGTTCTTAGAGATGACAGAGCAAGCATCAATATTATTTTAAAAACAAACTAGCACCTCTGGAAACTTTTACTTTGGTAGTGCTAAAAGCCACTTGATTGAGCTATTTTGCGTTAGTCAATAGTTCGAACGTGAAACTATCGGAAAGTATTTGAAATAATAATGAATATTAACACCAAAATATGCATAGCTCAAAAACTGAAAAAAAGCACAATTGAAATGAATCGAGTCTCAGGCACACTGCTGCTTGGTTCGGATCTTTCCTGTATTGATGAGAGGTAATACGTCGATAACGGCTTGTAGGTGATCTACTCGATTGATTTCAGCATGGTCTGGCTGCTGGATGAACAAAAAACCTCTGCAAGAAAAACCTCTGTGAGGTATCTTGCATAAATGTCTGTCGAATGTAATTCAACATCCAGCGTGGTATTAGCCATATAAGTAGTTGTTTCCGATTTGCATTTACAAGAACCTACTGTGTAGGTAAGTTCGGAGAGTAAATATTTCAAAATTTCATTCGGAATTTTTTTTCTATATATGGAGTGATTCTCATAAGTCTCGAGGAGTATCATTTAAAAATAGTTGGATGTCTCCGTTTGGGCCACCATGTAAATTAGAGTAGGAGCTTTCTTGGCATTCAGTGGCAGATGTGGAGAAATCTTCCATTTACGATGGGTGTTTCCACACGTGTGTGCGCGTATTTGCACACACGTGGCCGCCGAGGAAGAGGGTGGAGAGGTGCAGCCTTTTTTCGGTATTGTTTAATGCGACCATTGCCCATGTGTATTAGGATGGGCATTAGAAGGCATTATGCAAGATAACTGACCCCTTTCGCCGGTAATTGAGGACCGCCGGCGCTATCTAGACTCTGATGTACGGGGTGATTCGACAATAATGAATAGGTGTCTCGGAAACTCCTCCGATTACAACAAAAGCGCATCCACTTTATGATGTATCATTTCCTTTTTTTAGGGCAGGGATATGTCCTTCGCCCCTTAGTAATATCGAATATAATGGAATAAGTAAAAATGAGGATTGAAGAAAGTGTTAATTTTTATGGAATACCCTAAACTGGACAATTATTTTCACTGAACATTTTACAAAATTGCAACACGAGTTTCATTATATAATATCAGTTGTGATTATATTCGCCTAATCACCCTTTTCAACCTAAATTAGCAGCATGATATTCATAGACCTATTTGTGTCCCGTTGTCCGCAGGGATTTCCAATAAAGAACTGAATTTGATTAATAGTCCTTTTAGGCACACTCAATGAAAAAATATGCAATATAATTCTAACATTCATAATGAAATCTTATATATCGATATGAAATATAGTGACTCGATTTATTTCGATATTTCTGTGGCAAAATAAACTCAGGTTTGATGCCAAGGGGTAGTTTATGACAATAAAAATGAAAATCATTACAAAAAATTTAAAAAATACTAAACAAAAATTACCATATCATACAATACTGGTGTCACATTAGGTAGACATATAAAAACCAAGTCAAACATTGGCAATAACAATAAATTAGCCAGCTAACATGTGGATCGTATCCGAAAGTTTATATACGGAGAACGTCTTCCATATTAAACGACAACAAGAAGTAGAGTACTAACCATTATTGACTTTATTTTAATAAAATTCCCCGAATTGATCAACATTGATATCTGTTAAAATTGTACTTGCTTACCTAAAAATGATATTGTATAATAATTACAATTTTTTTAAATCTACATGTTTACCCAAAATTCCCATTGTCAATTAATTAAGTTCTGTAAATACTGCAACAAAAAATGCTTTGTAGCATAGTTTAATGTACTAGTTCGACTGAGGACGCCTCCGTGTAGAGAAACGCGTCTCTGGTAACGTTCTTAACGTAAAAACTGTTATATTTTCATGAATAGTATTACATAGTGACACATTCATACATCATGAAATGCAACATTTCTTCATTTGTACATATGCTTATAATTAATAAAAGGGTGGCGAACTTGTACACATAGAAATACGATTAGTTATAGAAAAACCAGTAGATATTTATGCATGAAGTTTACAATATTTTTAACATTTTCATTCTAGATTTTTTTTCTTAATTTGATCTTATATGAGTTATCAAACATATTCAAGCGAGAATTTAAAAAAAATGCAAAATGATTTTTCTCAAGATTGATATGTATATTCAGTATTGAATGAACAACATTTTGATGATATTGTCAAAATTTTGGTAATTTTAGCTCAGTCGAAACATGAAGTTTGTAATTCAAACGTACAAAAATATCGCGACCAAAGTTTTTTATTGTTTATAGACATTTTTGCCGTGTTCACAAATTGTGTCTAAAATTAAAAAAAAATCATTCAAAAATTAATACTTAGATTTTTCAAAACGCCTAACGTTTTAGAAATTCATCTTTTTCCACTCTAAAAACACAAATAGGTAACTTATGAGTATTAAATACAGAATTCAAACATTATCTTTTGAAACCCAGCATAATCTGCTCGTATTTATATTGGTCTCACTCCACTCACCTCACCCAATGAAATTTCAAAGTGGTGTGGTTCCTTCTACGCTTCCACTCATTATTATACAAAGCAAATTTGAAAAACACTACTTTGCAGACGACGGAGATATTATCCTTTCCGGTTCGGAAACTTTTAGCGTTTTCTGTATTTTGTAAATATAATAATTAAACGATAAAATGATTAAGAAGGAGTTGAAGAGTGACATGTGCTTTTTAATAAACTTCATCTACCAAGTGTTTAAGAAAATTTGTAAAATCTGGATTTGAAATTAATTTTTATTTATATTGACTGCTGTTATACCTATTATCCCCCAGAAAACTGCACGCCTATGAGAATAATAAGTTTTATAATCTTTCAAATCAACGAATAAACTTGACAATTCTCATAGCCTGCGCGTTTCCTAACGAAGTACACATTAGAAAGAAATAGTGTGGAAACTATCGCTCGTGTAGAAGTACTGTACAACTGATGTATACTATACTACGACACTATAATTAATGCGAAATAAAACTTACAATGTTTTTTACCACTTGCATTTGTAACAAATGCAGGTGTTAAGAAACATAGGCTACATCCATCAATTTATTATCATTAGTGCAACTGAGTTTTCTCGCCTCCGTCTTCTAACGCGCATCTTGTTTTCCTACATTTGAAAGCTGGTCATTTCGGTTGATCAATTTGATGAAATTGTACATATACAACAACGTTCCAATATGCAAATATGTTTGCATATTGCATTCTAAACAACACATGGACGGATTCATGAAAAGCGGGATACACTGTATATAATAGGATTAATATCAAGCAGCGAACCTTCTATTTTCAAGAGTTATTACCCGAGTGCACTAAGTTTGATCCGTTTAAATATCTGCAAATCCAAAATTTTCGAAATTTTGCTGAGCCAATGACTTGAGTGTATTAAAATTTAATAAAATCCTGAAATCGTGAGTCGAGGTATTCCATCTCAAATCTTTATTCATGAAAGCATTTGCTTGAAATAATTTTTTTATTTATGTAAATACACATATTTTGATCGACTGAGCTTAGCGTAACAGTCTATTTCCTCAAGATAAAAAAAACAAAGTGTAACTTGTAGGATTTGTGTGAAACATGAGCAGTGTCATTTCAATCGGTTAAACATAAGTAAATAATATAATAGAAAACATTTTGGTAGCCACTGGTTTTTACATGAAGCAAACCCAGCAAAGAATTACAGGTAAATACAGAACAGATGTGTACATTCGGGACAACAGTAGCGCACCTTTCACATTAAAATATATGAAATATTACCCTCATCCCGAATGGACAAGGTGCTATTTTCGAAAATCACACTTCAAAATATCGACGATTATTATTAGACCGGAGGTATCAGAAATTGATGTATGGTGAAAAATATGTTCTTTGGATAGATAATTGATCAAGAAAGTGCAGTCTAGTACAAGAAAAACTTCCTGCAAATGTGATGAACAATATGATTATGAAAAATACTAGTATCAATTAGAGAGAACAAAATCCGGGTTGATACTAGAACTATACTGTATGGACTGAAAAGTCTCGGGCCTAACACATAGATGGCGCTAGTCTTAACGCAGTCACCGCTTTTTCAGTTAGTACTAATCTTCTTCTAGAGTGACTCTACTTTTGTTATTTTCAAAAAAATGGATCAAAAACAATTTACTGTTTTACTTTTACACTACTTCTTGATAGGTAAAAATATAGGTGACTCCACTCCATCAGAAACAACAATTAAACGTTGGTTCGCTGAATTCAAAAGGTGTCGTAGAGACACCGAAAAGTGAAGTTGCTTGAGTTAGCTACTAACATTGTGAAGGTATCAAAAAACCTGTTAGATTGATATTGCATGAGGATTTGACTAAGAGAAAGCCCTGTTTAATGTGAGTACCGCGCGATCTCACTGTTCACCAAAACAAGAACGTCTTGATGATTCTGAACAGTTTTTGACTATGTTTATACAAAACAAAAAACGCGTTTTCTTTCTTAGGCCCGGGAATTTTCAGCCCAGGTGTTTCTAGTATTACAGTAATATTATTATATTTAACTGAAATACCACCATTCTTTCAACCCTGTCATTCAAAAATCACAATGACATGGTAGTCTCTCAGGGCATACGGAGTTTGGGTTTTGTTTTAGGCAAAGTAAATATTTTAGAAATTACCAAACAGTCATTAATCGAATATTGTGCAGCCGTTTGGCACCCGTATCATTTTATATATAAAAATAATTTGGAAAAAACATTTATAATTCAAGTTATTGAGGAATCGGAATTTATCTGTAATGAAGAACTTTATACAGGTGTAGGAAAGGTGAACTTTTGTTTATCCCGATAAGTTACTGCGTAAATTCAATATATTTTCCTCAAAAAAGTGTTCTGTTTATCAGTAACTGTCGTATTTAATAATTTGGCCCAAAAATTCTCCTCTCAAACACTTTCTTAGTGAAAAGAATTTTCCGATATCAGTTTATTGCCATTCTGCCACTTTATATTGATATTTCTTCAGGATGGGGAACAAGAATAGAAAATCACAGAAAAGGCAAATCAATTTCAATTTAATTGTAACTACAAAATTTTAAAAAATGGTTTGAATATTATTGACAAAAAAATAGTTTAATTATTATCACAACTATTTTTTCTTAATTACGTTGACAAACTATCCAATATTCAAATACGTATATGAAGACTATTTCTGAACTGAAAAAACTATTTTTCCACAAAATGAAGAACTACTAAAATCGCAAGGCTATTGTGTTAGTTCTCTAGAAATCTGAACTGTTGTAAAAGTTTTATTGTTCAGGATCGCGAAATGATAAAAATATTTTTTTTTATTATTTTATTCACTGGAATACCAGTACAAATATCGAACTGTTATCGCGACAGACAAAAAAATACGTTAATAAAACTTTAGAATTCCTTAATTCAGAAATCTACGATATTCTGAAATATAATCCAACAACTCTGTACAGAAAGAGCTGAAGGAAGTCAATAGAGATGGTTATGAATGGAAGTTTCATACGCAGGGCGGTGATCATGAACCACAACCAACCAAACTATATTCCCTCATTAAATTAGATAAAACCAATTTTTCAATAAGACCTAATTTCCACCTTGATTTACATTCGTGATTCAATATTAATAATGTTTATGAATCGGTAAATAACATTGAAAATATAACTCTTCCAGATAACTATTTCATCAGTTCGGACTTCCATTGTCTAATCTAATATGAATTGATTGGAAAACCTTGAAAAAAACAATAACAAAATTAATAAGATTAACCGAAAATAAAAATTGTATTAAACAAAAACTTAAATTACAAAGAATTAACATACAAGCTACAACCAAACAAATAAAATTAAAATATTAATAAAAGCTGAAAAATAAAGACTAAAAATTATTATTAACAAAAATGAAAACAAATTGAAAAAATTAAAAAAGATTTCAACCAAGTTATGTCACGACGTTTCGACTGATAGTATCCACAATCGTCTTCTGGTGGACTTATTCCTCCGAGATCTGACTATTTATATGGTCGCTCGAGTGCTTTCACCTATCCCCCCTTCACTTTTCCTGCTTCATTGGTTTTTAGTGGGAGATGACCGTTTGGCGACAATTTGTAGTTTTCCCTTGATTAGAGATTTCCATATGTTACGTATCTCTACGCTAGCTTGACTAAATGCGTTGTTGGACACAACAACGTAAACCAGTGTTCCTCTTTGTGGATAGGTTTCAGAGAAATGTCTATCATTTTTGAAAAAATGTTGCTAGGCAACACATTACGATATCAGATACCGCAATGTTCAATTTTCCGAACACAAATGAGTAAAGGATGATTTGATTTACTGGACAGAATGAAATAAATTATTACCCGTACGTGTCAAAAATATTGATGTTAACACTTGTCATAAGGACCGATTTATTTATGTTTAATTGAATCGGTTGAGAATAGCTGTTCCACGAAAAATATTTTTATCAAACTGTCAAAGGAGCCGAAAAAAACATCAAACAGTGCTTTACGTCAGAAGATAATGTCAGTTGTCATCAGTGTATTGACATTAAACCCCAAATCAAGCAGTGTCATTTATATATGACCTTTCGATAAAACATTGTTTGATATAGGTAAGTTTTCATTTTCAAATAATTCGATGACGTTTCTCCATCGTTATCGTGTTTAAATTGGATCTGCTTCGGTTTGCTGTAGCGTCTGGAGAAGATAGGGAAAAAGCCATATTGGGGATGGCACTTATAAATAGATAATTCTCTCTCTAAATATAGATAAGCGCGAGGGTAGGCAAGTGTGCGACGAGATAACCTTCTTGAGGACTCGTGGTGGATGGATATCGGTGTTCGATATTGTTTATTTTGGTGAATCACTAATGTCTTCACCATAGGGTGTTTACTAAAAAACAAAAAAACGAGAAAAAAATTCTACCCGAAAAAATAGTACACACACAACAATAGTTCATAAATATCTATAACGGGGTATCTTGTACAGATATCTTTTCATAATATATTTTTTAATGATGTTTTATTTCTTTAAGTAACATGAGTAACGAAACCTGGGATCTTCTTTGATTAAACAAGTTACATACATTTAAGTTGAAATATGAGTTGAGAGGTTGTTTGATTTCAAATGTTCATTTCAAAGAGAGATGTGTTTTGCAACTGAAATGATTGATATACATTTTTATAATTCCTGTATCACTTGCGACATATTACTTTACAAAGAATTTCAACGTTCAAAAAATGATAAAAAAACTTGGTTTCTATGAATTTTTCACCATCTGTGGTAGTTTGTAATTTGAAATTTTTCCCTGAAAATCAAAAAGGTTTGTTCTGTTCAGTTTGTGTTCCGTATATTTGTTATGAAATTGAATCAGATATCAGAATTTCTACACAATATAGTAAATGAAAGAGGTGTTTGGGGTAAAAAATGAAAAAAAAAATGTATTGTCTGGATGGAAATCTGTAATAAATGTATAGTGAAATGTGTATTGCTGGTTTATAAATTGTTTGTATGAAAATCATTCAATAATTATTTCAAATGAAACCAAATTAATGAAAAATATACCAACAAAACCAATGAATAGAAAATTATGAAATTCACCTCGGAAAATTCTTCGTAAAATGAACTGAAAAAAATAATTACAATTATCAACTTGTATAAAAAGTACTTTTCATATTTAGCCTAATTTTGAAAACGTTTCAAACAGCTATTTCCCTCCTTTTTAGAACCTAATAGATATCTGAATAGAATTTGAAGATGTTTTTTTGAGCTGGATAAATTTGGTTTTCAGTCTGCGGAAATTTAAACTCCAGAGAAAACAGGAATTAAAAATATCAAATGAAATGAATCATGTCTGGAGTTATCACAAAATTTTTTAATATTTTATTTAATGTTGCATAGTATATCCAAGTTCTAGCATTTCAATTTTTCTAACGACGATGACTCGTATTTGAATCCAAGTGTATTATTTTAAAATAATTCCCATTGAATTCTTCATTGTTTTTTATTATTGAAGAAAAGACTCTTTTTATAGAGGAATTCATGTAGCGAAAGGTGAATATTCCGAAAAAGAAGTTGTTTTTCATTGTTATTCAGAATTGCAATACAATCAATTTAAAATCTGAAAAAGTTTATATCAGTGCAATTTCTTGTACTTGTGATATCTTTCACGGTGTGTCCCGAAGTAACTGTATATTTTTTCATTTCCTCTGAAAGGAAGTGAAACATCGAAAGGTGCGATATCGGTGTAAATGCCGTCCGAGAATAAACTTCTATTATTTGTTCTTAATAGACAGATGTATTGATTCCTGGCAGCTGTTCAAGAAATCCATAGGTGAAACGTAAACTCGGGAACATAGCTCCTTTTCAATTCGAATCGATTCTTGCTAGAAGCCATTACAGGTGTCTATTTACACAATATTGTTACAGAGAATTTTGTTATTTCTTTTTCGTATCGTGACACCTGAATTTCCAGACGGCGTTCTGTTGCAATTCCCGAAAACGTCGCATTAAATCAATTTGTTTCGTCGAACGTAATAACACCTCAAAATTGTATCGATATTTTTTCATGTTTTCAACGAGAACAGTTAGTTAATAATAGCATGCAACCGGCATGGTAAAATAAAAAGCCCGTAGGTCGAGTGGTTGTGTCTGTTGCTGATTGTTGGATTAGGTATGCTCAAAAATAGCATAGCTGGAGTTTGAATAAAATGGACATTTATCTGAGAAAAATTTCAGGTCGAGTGGTATTCGTAAAGATTATTTCATGAAATATTCTCAGCTGAGTGCATAGCTATAAGAACAAATTATGAGAAATTTCAGCATAATAATTTGTTTGAAAGTACAATTGTTGAAGACACAACGTTCCAATACATGCAAAGAGTTAGGTTAGATTAGGTCCAAAGTGAGTGGGCCAATTCGACACTCCATCGCAACCCGCAAGGGTTTATTGTGACTCACGCTCGGCCAAATAAACCTAGCCTTAACAAAACCGATTAGTTTGTATGGTGAGTGATCATTCCGATCAGATAGTAAGAGTACGGCCCTGCCGAACTCTAAAAACATCATTCGGTCCCCAACGGGACAGGCACCAAACAATTGTTTGGTATCAAGCTTCGAAGGATGAAAAAACGCCTTGGACTGAGTCAATCCTGAAAGATTCTGCCAGAAGTCCATAAATCTTCTTGCCATACAGGTGTTCAATATCTGTTTGGCAAAGCCTAAAGCGATCTCAATGACAAGTTCTGGTCCGATGAAGCGGCCTATAGCACCTTCCTTTGCAAGGGAGACAGCAGCCTCATTGCCTTCCAGGCCAGTATGGCCGGGAATCCAGACCAGAGACAATCTGTTTAGTTTTTCTATCGAGGAGAGCCGTTATTGGCAATTTGCTACCAATTCAGACGTTGCTCGGTAGGATCCAAGAGCTTCCAACGCCGCTCAACTGTTCGAGAATATTTTTATTGACTTGTGTATGGAGTTGAATTCTTCAAATCTCTCTACATACACAATTCAATAACGTAAATTTCCGCTTGAAATATAGTCGCATAGGTTCCTGGGCAGGTGGATATCTCCGTCTTGGGTCTGCGACTGAAAATACCTACACCGGAACCGGAAGGTGTTCTGAAGGTCTGTGAATCAACAACTATCTGCTCTTAATATTTCCTTCTCCAGGAGGATCCAGTCCTCTCTACTTGGAAACAGTACTTTATGAGGCAGTTCGTAGTTGACAGTTGGAGGCATAAAGTCAGAGGTCATTTAAAGAATGCTGTGACTTCCAGTGTCAACCAACAGTGTGTTGCACTCTGCGTTGAATTGATTTGTGCAATTGGCAATGTACACAAGTCTACATGCAGTCCATCTAGCCTCTCTTTCCAGAAAAATGTGGAGAGGAGGTGGTTCTAGAAGGATATCCATGGTCGCTGAAGGTGTGGTACTGATGGCACCACTTGTGGCCAGACAAGCCTGTCTCTGTAAGCCAGAGAGCTTCGCCTGGGCTGTTTCGTGTAAAGCCCTCGGCCACCAGGCAATTGCAGCATAAGTGATCATTGGTCTGGCAATCATCACATAAATGCAATGGATTGAATACAGTACTTGAACGACGTATTTTCCAATGAAAGGGTTTCATGTACCGTGTCTTGACCGCGAAGCCGGCAATCGAGTCACCCGAATTACCCGACGACGTTAGATGTATTCTTTTCGCCGCGTATTCTTTTCGATTTTTATGAAATTGCTACCGTACAGAATAATGGTATTCAAGGTGAATTTAACCGATGGCATGGGTTATGTTGGCTTTGAACACTGCTGTGGCTTGTGGCTTATTCGCATACATCTGCGATATAAGAAAACCTCACAAGGAAAAGTCTAACGGGATCAAATCGTACGATCTCCGTGGCCAGTTCACATCACCTCCACGTGAGATGACCATGCCCTCAAATCGCTCCTGCAGAATATTCCTGCAGAATATCCATAAAAAGTTGGTAATCATTGACCTATAGTACGCGTCGTCGACAGTAATGGCCTGGCCAACGCCGTTCTCGAAGAAAATGGACCGATGACGCCGCCAACCCAAAATCCACAGCAAACAGTGACGTTTTCGGGATGCATTGGACGCTCTTGGATCTCATGTTAATTGATATCATCCCAAATTCGACAATTTAGTTTGTTCACGTACCCATTAATCTAGAAATGGCCCACATGGCTGAATATGATTTTCCAATGAAAATTAGGGTCAGTTGCCAACTGCTCCAGAGCCCATTCAGCGAACACAAGTCGTTGTCTATGGTCTTTTACCTTTTACCTGGGTCAGTTGAATTTGGTACGGGTGCAGGCTCAAGTCGCGATGCAAAATTCGCCAATTTGTGCTCTATGAAAGGTCGAGTTCCTGTGAGCGATGCGAAATCGACTGCCTCGGATTCTCCTGCACATTGTCACAGACAGCGGTGATCTTTTCGGCGTTTTATCGACATGCGGGTGTTGGTCGATCGTTTGGGCTCAAATTTATCCACCACATTGCAAATAGTCCTCTCGGTAGGACGATTATGGTGATCGTAAAATTTGCATAGCGTACATGACTTTGCCCGAACAGAACAATTTTATTATTTGTTGTTGTTGTTGAATGCTATGTGCGTTCATGGTGATTTAGCGAAACAGACTGAAAGAATGACAACTAATTTGACAGCTTCAACAAGATGGCTCTTAGCAATTGTCAAAGTTCGGAAGTTCCTGTTAGAAGACTCATTGTTAGTTACGAGAGGACATTTTCTGAATAAAAGGGTTCATCATCTCTGGAAAAAGTGTAATTCAATGCTTCTCTCCTTCCTTTGGAAGGTTTTTACAATTGGCGTGTAGACATGGAGAAGTATAAAGCCAAAAAGGTGTTGTCCCAAAAACAAATATTTCCTAAAAAATATAACCCTTCGATTATATTGTATTGAATTGTTTTTCAGATTTTTATATTTGGTTCTCCATTTTTCTATGTGATGTGTATGACTTAGTACGAATGTATTTCACATATAATAGGAAATGAAGTACTGACTTAAAAACAATGTACTTTTTGTCGGTAACAGACCGCACAATAATCACTTTATGTTAGCTATAGCAGTTTACAGGTTTCTGATGCCACATAGTACATCTATATTGAAATACCTTGAAACGATGTATCTTTTTCTTGACGGCAAGTGATGCAACACTTGAATTTTGTCCATTCAAAAATTGAAAGGAGGGGACCAGTTACATTTCCACTGTATGAGAAGCAAAAGTATAGAAAAACACGTGTTGCGGTTTTGTAAACTATTCAGTGAAAAAATCCCAATAGTGTGTTTCGTTCATACGTGAATACGGAATATGTTACACTCTCAAATCATGTAACCACTTATCCAGCATACTACTCGAACCAATTATAAATACAGCCCCTTCTCGAATTCGATCTGATTCGGATGGATAAACGTTTCTGGCTTCTTTCAATGTGAAACACATGTTCGCAGCTTTGCAAGCATACAAAATCAGTGCATATGAGGCGGCATGAATAAAATTGATCCTAACGGTTTCCACCACCTGCCACGTATTTCGAATCTGCGAAGGGTGTGTTCAGAAAAGTTTACGGGATCTTCAAAATTCGTGAAAGGCAGTTTTTAACGGTTCATGTTCGTAATTGTGGCTGATATGGGGTGTTTTGTATCATTTTTAAGGGTTTTGAGGAACTCAGTTTGAATGGAACTTATACTTCTTTGGCAGACTCTTGGGAATAAAAATTTATAGGGGTAGCTTTTCCTTATATAAATGTATTCACATCCATAAAAAAGTGAAATTCAAATCAGTGAAAAAATTACCTACGTTTACATTTTCAATTTTCCCGAACCAAGGATTAGCGCGTATAACCGCACAAACAAAATTTCTAAAAAGTTTTGATTTCCATTGCATTGGCAGATACTTCCAAAGATAGTTTTTTCAAATATGATCCATGTATAGACAGTAACAAGTTACACTTTTATTATATGTATTTATTTTGAGCAGTCTACTGATACAACAATTACAGTCAAATCAAAATAATGTCTACTCATTTGCATTCAATTGTTAACCAACCAGATCTTTATGGATTTAAGCAGTTTAGCAGAACATCAGATCGAATATACTGAAAATTATTGTTTCTACTTCATCAAAACTTTGATATACGTTCTACCAACTAACATTAGACTAACATTAACATTAGACTAACAACTAACATTGGACTAGATAACTAGTCTGTGTAAAAATAATAATCATTTGTTATCATCCACCTTAACGGTGGAAGAAAACAATTCATATTTCATCTTAAAAATCAAACTAATATCATCATGATTTTTCGAATTAGAGTTTCCTTAATCCATTGTGAATATAAACATTTTCAATAATATATGTCCAAATGGACAAAGTATTTCAATAAATGAAGGTGAACATATTCATTTCGATTTTATATGAACTACAAAAATTAAATAAATAAACATCTTAATATATTTTGTATAGTTGTATAGCGACTTTCATCGCGTACTTCAGTTACTTGATTTTTCTAAATTTTTTGGCAGCAAATGGTTCTTATGTACTTGTACATCTTTGATTTATGAGAATATCATATCGTTTCGTTCGTGTAGTTCAACAAAGTTTCTGCCTGGTGATCATCTCAATAATATTTATAAAGTATTTATTTCCAACGAAAATTTGATGTTATTCCTTGAATAACCGCATACAAAAATATTGAAAAATTCAAACGTACTGAAGATAATTCCAGAATTATTTAAAAAAAAATTAACTTTGATTTTGAATACTTGAAATTTTCAGGGGTTGCTCTACTATATACAATGAAGGGTTGGTAAAAAATTCAGTCATCTGCAATTTTTCCAGCTATGAAAATGATGTAGTCCTTGAATTACTATGCATAAAAATAATTCCAAAATATTAAATTGAATTTTCTATTGGAAAATTATGGTGCTCTATTTTATAAAAATATCACCAGAATATTGAGTCTGATTCATCATTATTTCTTCTAACTCTATATAACAAATCAACTCGAATTATTATTTATTAACGAATATTTCTAGGTGAGCAGGTAAATTTCAAGAACAATTGATTCTGGTAAATTTTTGTGAAAATAAATTCAATGAGGGTAAATGATTACATTCTTGTCAGTCATTTAATAGAGAAGTTGATAATGGTTTTCTTAAATTCAAAATTACTTTTGTATTCTTAATTTCTTGTTTTGAAATTACGGGAAATTTTATGCAAATTTTGATCACATTAGTTTATATTATCAAATTAATTTTTCATCATTGTTGTGGAATTGGCCGCGGTGGTAGTGCAGGCCTCAATTGTAAAAATTATCAATATTTTCCTGTAAACCTTCATCCGTCAATATTCATATTTGATGGTTATAAACATCTTTAGTGGTAGTGACTAAATCGGGCTTCGCTTGAGCAAGCCAAATAACAAGTATTTTCATCGCTCGATTGCAACTATCAGATTGGCACCGAAGTTAATGGAGGCAGACATTTTTTTGACAAATTTTTTGCTCTTCGAAGATTTGTTTTCAATTTTTGATTATCTGCAATAGTTTTTGAGATATTCGCAAAAAAACAAACCCTCTCTCTTTTTTTTTGGTTTAACCAAGTTGTTTAAAAAACTTGAAAAACTATTTGTTGGTGCAGCTTCAGACAAGTCGTGAAATACTCTGCATGAAATTACGACTCGAATGGCACCTAAATCATAATTTTTGATGAAGACAAACTGGAATTATGTGTAATGACCCTTGTGAAATACCCGCCAAATTCAAATAAAGGACAGGTAACTCACAAATCGCGCAAAAATCAATGAACTACCCCTGTGTCACCGTCCCCCGTCCCCCTCCCGAAAAGAATGACATTCCATCGCTACTTCCTAGAAGTGCGTAGTAAATTTAGGTGCGTGAATGGCAAGAGGGTGGTGGCAGACCTGGCGGAGCACACCTGCGGGTGGTTTACTGGATCGGGGATTGCAGCCACGCGTCACTCGATTACCACCAGTCTGATGCTGGCAGCACCTCCTTCCCTCCCTCCCACGCAGCTGGCGCACATGTGCCTTCAGAAAAACGGGGATGTGCGCTTCTTTCGAGGGTAGCGAAAGATGAGATTGTCGATTTCAGATTCTAGAATAGATATTAGAAACAAAAGTGTATATGTCGAAATATATAAGTGTAGACTCTACCTAGACACACACTATTCTTAAGAAATCCCAATTCTAAAATCCATTTGTACCTCAGGAATTCTAGTAAATAATCCAATTTCCACAGGATACTATAATAGTAATAATTGTAGTTCCGCAGAAAATCCTGGATTTACTGCACCCCATTTCATTTTGAGGATCATTTTAGCCTCTCTCCGTAATATAAGGATTGTATCTGGACATATTGATATATTGAAGTAAGTACTTTTGAAAGCTACTTTCATGGTCAGCTTTTCAAGATTCCGGTCATCAAATAGTTGATAGAAGAAAAACTGAAATTAATTACAGATCAATTACACATATCGAGAACATAAAGAAAAGATTATTATCTGATAAGTATCAAATGCTTTCAGAAAAAATATCCAGTTCCATAGAAAAACTGTTGTTTTAAATGATAACAAAACATACTTATATGAACATATGAAGAAGTAAAAAGTCTAAACCTTTCTTTTCCATACTTATAGTTATTTGTAAACTCATCAAAAATCTTCGCCAAAATGAGTCATCGTCTGCTAATATCAGATTCTCTGGAAAACATTATTTGAGAAATCTCAGTAAGCTTATTGCAGCTTGATATGAACTTAATATGAACCCACCTTTTTTTAATAAAATGACCAGTTACTCAATGAAAATTGATATTGATAACACTTTCCATAACTATTTTCACATTAGTTACTTTACTAAAGTTGAGTTTCGCTACACAGTAGCTTCCTCAGTCCTGGTGGAGAAGCAGTTTGACTGAGGAAGCTACTGTATATGCGACTTCAGTAAAGTTATCAGTGCTGAATCGTTTTATTTTTTCTATGATTTGAAAGTCAAGCTAAAAGCGTATTTAAAATCTTTAGAATTTATACAGAAAACATTCCTTGGAGCTAATGTCAGCAAAGAGTGGGTGTAAATTGTAATTCTTCAAAATCAATTTCAAAAATAACTTTACATGAAAATCAATTAAAACTCTTCATTCACTCAAAAATGTTATCATATTGTGCCTGACATGTGTAAATCGTTTGTTTCAAAGGTTCCTGTATTACATTATACCTGAAGTTCATACAATCTTATTCCCCAGAAACAATAATAACCTCCGAATCAATGATTTAATGATGATAAAACACTCCAGAGCATTCTACTACAAACGTATTCGCTATCAAGCTATTGTTTCATTTCCTATAAATACCACTGCCACATCCTGCTTTTCTAAGGTTTTTAAATATTCTTATCGCCAAAGACTTATGAATTTTGCATTAAGCCATAGCGATAACCAACATGGTTTCCTCCCAGGATGCTCGACTTTAGGTGCGGTGTTGTCATTTTATGAAAAATTTATCAATGCAATCGAATCAGGTGAGTGCCCGTTGGGATCTTCTGTGATCTCAGCAGGGTATTTGATTGCGTTCAGCATGAGGTACTCTTGTCTAAATTGCATTCGTGGAGTTTCACTCGACTGGATACGGAGTTTCTTGACTCACAGAAAACAGCTTGTTAGTATATCTTCCACTAAATTTGCATATCAAAATATCTCTATGGGCGTTCCCCAAGGCTCTGTTTTGGGTCCAATTTTATTTTTATTCCACACAAATGACATGAATAGTATCGAATCTTCTGCCACTTTTATTAGATATGCAGATGACACCATTATATTTGTCTGTCACAAATGTGAAAATACCTTGAAACAAAAGTGTACAACTGCAGTGGGTAACCTCATTTCATGGTGTGATCAGAAGTATCTCTATTTCAATAATAACAAAACAAATATAATTCAATTCCACAACTACCAAAAAAAATGCGAAACTGTAACAATAAAAACTGATGAAATCATGATTGGGCCTACATTATCAGCTAAATTTCTTGGAATTACTATAGATGCCGGTTTAAACTGGAAAGAACATTGTACCAACTTGATCTCAAAATTGAACTCATTATGTTTTCTGTTCCAAAATCTTAAGAACATTTTGTTATGTGAACAATTATTCGTATTATATTATGCACAAGTAGCCTCCCGATTACGATATGTCATATGTTGCAGACTAATTTTAAAGATTCAAACATTTTAGCAATCACAAGTATTTTAATTTTAGAAATGTATGTATACATATTTACTCGACAATGCTTTTTATACATTGGATGATTTTTTTATTCTTTAGGTTAAAAGTGACTACTCCTATTTGTTTTATCATCTTTGGAAAAATAAATGTATTTATTATTAATATGTATTACCATACGAGAAAATTATTTAATCTCTTATTTTCTCTTTTTTTTAAATAACGCTGGCGGGATTTTCTGTTTGAAAAAAAGAAAGTGATTTAACTTTTTTCGGTTCAATGAATACCTAGACCAGATTTTTATCTAACTGTTGTTACAGCAAGGACCTTTCAGATTATTCGGACTCTCATTGTGTTGATTTGTACGTAAGCGGCATACCTTTCAACAATAATTCGAAACAACCGTGAACTGAGAATCATTGTTGAAATTGAAGTGCTTCGATCAATGAAATGCGAATATCCAAATATGGAAGTTAGAAGGTCAGCTAAGCTGAGTAAATTCCAGCCGGCTCTTAGAATGGTCCTTGAAATTCCTTCTGTCATGAACTGGTTGACTTAGACATTATCAAGCTCTGATATGAAAATCATGAAGATTGAATAATTGTATTGAAACGACTTTCAAAATGCATAACCATGATAATGAATCAGTTTTCTTGCTATAAACTCAATATTGTTTTCATCATTGAAAGAGGGTTTTTGCAAGTCATTGAAATTCAGTAAGAAAGTGAAATATTTTTACAATAGTCAGTCAAGTAATTGTTTTTTACGTTATACTTTATAAAAGTCTTAGATATAACAAAAGTTTTTCAAATGATAAATTCTTATGGGGGGTAAACCGTTTTGCGTAACGGCCAGTTTGTCTGGCTTTCCTTTCTCTCACGCATACGTCAGCGGAAGGCAGGCTTCTCTTCTCTCGTGGGGCAGACGCTCGGTATTTAGTGTGCGTTATACATATACTGTTGACAGTATAATGGAAATCTAAACCAACAAACAAGATTTTTTTTTTAAGATTTCAAGATTTATTTGTAGGTCATCATTTTTACAGTTTTTGCAGTTATATTTACAGTTAATATTTCCCTCAGTGTGAGGATGGATGCACCTAAGTAACTAAAGTACTTGTGTTGTGCTTTCCATCTACCACTCAGGGTATTTAATTATATACAATTGACTGTCTTATACCTATATCTATATACACACGCTTCAATATAGTTAATTGATTTACAGAATTGATGAACATTAGGAATGATGAAGAGCTTGCTGAACATTGTTTATATTTAGCCGAATAAATCGAGAAGTTCGGTATTGGACATAAT
>WOGN01000973.1:0-21124 GCA_015342105.1 Leptinotarsa texana | reverse complement strand
TTATTAAACATCAGTTGGTAGTGAAGTTTGTAAATATTTCTTTCTATATATCAATTTAATATAAATTTCAAGCTTGGAGCTTCGTTGTTGACTTTTTGGCTATTTCTCCACCCCCTTCCCTGTTGAATCCGTTCAACTGGCGCCCCAGGGTTTACTTTTTTTCCATCTATTTCGACTGTAAAAAAACATATTTTTTGTACCCACGTCCAGCCCCGACAATAATCGACTAGTCTGGATAGAACTACTTTTTTGTAATTACATAAATACCAAGGTAGGTTATAGCGCAACCAAAGCGATCTTTATTTGGATCGAATTGTCACGTGTTATAATATACGACAACAGGAGACGTTCAGGACACCGGCATTTCCAAAGGCGAAAACCCACCAAAAATATGTCATGGTTATTCTTTGATGCTCAGCGGCTATTGTGATCCACTATAACTTTCTGCAAACAGACCAACCTATTACAACGGTCTTCTATTGCGACAACGTCCGTCCGCACGTTTCACAAATCACCGTCCGAAAATTGAACGAATTGATCATCGGAGTTCTGCATGTCTCATAATACTCTTCAGACATCTCGCCAACCGACTACCATCTTTTGAAGCATTTATTTTTTTCAAGGACGAAACACAAGCACTTTACAAAAATTCTTAACGCGCTCTCATAGCGGTGCCTGTGCGAAAGTAGCGATTCACATTGGATTTGAGTCGCTGGAGATCAAATCCATTTAGAAAAACATTGTCAGGAAGTTTGTTCCAAATAAAATGAACGAGTTCTTAAACACTGAAGATCGAGGTGTACTAAGTTGAACCTCAAAACGATGAACAGCCACAATCCGTCGCGTATTTCTGATATGTACCGCTCTTGGTGGAATCAAAAGTGCCAAGTCACTTGAACACTTCCCGTGAAATCTCCAACCTTTCTACGATGTTCCAGAGTATCAAGGTTGCACGTTATGTTCGCGTCTACAATCAGGCATATGGTTTTTTTCTTGATGGAATCCAGCAACTTCAGGGTTTGTTTGGGGAAATAGCTCCGTACATGAAAACAGCCAAGGAAGGTCTTATCTGAGCTTTATAAAGCATTGAAAGTTGCTGAGGTTTGAACATTTCTCTGATTCGGAACAGTGTTCCAAGCTTTTGGGACGCAGCCTTTGCGACATGATTGTATCGAAACATATTGGTGTCTATTTTAACTCCCAACAAACTTATTGAAGCAGAAAGCGGAATTGTCTGACCTGACATTATTATATCCGGTTTGGAGACATTTATCTTCTTGGAGAAAACCGATGCTGTTGTCAGCAAGGCAATATATTGAATTCTTGGTTTTTTCCAATAAGTTGTTAATATACAATAAAATGAGGGTTGGAGATAATATGGATCCAAAACAAACAATTTTTATGCTAACAGTATTATTCGACTTTGTTACGCTGGCAAAAGTGCACTGATTCAAATGACTCTTATTTCGATTGAATTGAATGAGTATCCACCGAGATAGTTTGAAGGAGACTCATAAAAACGGACGTGGTGGTAAGGGATCTACTAAATAACGTCTCATCCTAAGAAAGTGTGATCACCCTTATCGACATGATGTATTACCGGGCATACTCTCCTACTAGACGGTAATGCGAAGCTTTGTCGTTATGGACCTCCTTTGTGTAGCTTGTTGAGGTACTTTTTATGGACCATGAAGTATTTGAAGAATACGATCTTGAATCTCCAGATTAGACTGTCTTCATGTGGAGCACGTACTCAGTACCTGCCGTCGCCATCGAATTATGTTTTCAGCGTTTATCCCACTTTCGTCAGCTGACCTGAAATATCACTTTCCATATGAAATAATTGCCTTCGTTAAGAAGTTGGATTCATTTGGCCAAACATAAGTATGGGCTATGGCCCGTTATGATAAATCCGTTATGATAGATCCACACACTTTGGCCCCACATACAGTGTCTTCAGTGCCTTCACTCAAGTGTTTAGGTATCAGTCCTTTGAAGTATATTTTTTCTGGGAACTAGTTTGAGAAAGACACTTTATTGGCTTTCTACTTTTTCATCAATATTCAAAGAGAGTAGGTTATTGTCAAAAATAATACCACAAGACTTCAAAATTTTATCGATAAATTTCCATTTTTCAACGAAAAATTTATTATTTAGCAATATCATAAGAGCAAATAGCACGATAAAATCACAAGTTAGTTGGACGAGTGGTTTTACCTATTGCCGGCTGTTTGATTGGTATTCCATAGAAATAACATAAGTTGACTTTTCACAGCTTGTATGTTGATTTTTCGTAAATTCAGTTTTTGTTTAATAAAATTGTTATTTTCGGTTAATCTTATTAATTTTGTAAATGTTTTTTCAGGGTTTTCAAATCAATTTATATTAGATTAGACAATGGAAGTCCGAACTGATGAAATACTCGAAATGGTTGTCTTGAACTTCTTGACATATGAAGAGCCTATCCGATATTTGACGCCAAACACTTTCGAACACAGTCACGTCAATATCTCTACAAATATTTATTATTCTCAGCCGTATATCCAATATTGAGGCATGTTCAGTTTCGTACACCATTTGCCATTCTGTAGGATCTTGACGACCAATCCAATGACCGGGAAAAGTAGTATCCAAACATTTTCTCACTTGTCTGGAGTAATGTGGTGGTGCTCCATCTTGTTGGAATACAATGTCCATATTGAATTCATTAGGATTCGCTTCGACGATTTCAGTGGTGAGAAGGTCAACAGTAGTTTCCAGCATATTCAAATACAGTTCATCTGTTGAATTTTGATCAATAAATAGAGGTCCTACAATATGATTTTCCAATATTCCTGCCCAAACGTTAATTTTCTTTGGATATTGGGTATGTGTTTCCCGGAAAACTTGAGGGTTGGTGTCACTCCAATAACGGCAATTTTGTCTATGAACATTGCTGTTAAAAAAATGTACATTCGTCACTAATAAAAATATTGAGGAGATAGGTAGGATCCCTTGCAATGGTTTCCGTAACGATTTCGCAGAATTCTGTTTTTCGATCAGGTTCATCTTCAGTTAATTGATGTATCATTTTAATTTTGTACACATGATACCTATTCCTTTCCACACAGTAGAAGAAGACACCTCACAAACATTCGCGACGGAATAAGTAGACTGTTCAGGATTGATTACCATCTCACCAATTATTTGCACTTGCTCTTCTTCCGGAATGGACGGATGACCTGGGGGCGTTTTGTTATGTACTCTAAGGGTAGTTTTTGGATACAAGTTCCCTCAAATATTTTCTACATATAGGACGATTCCAAAAACGTCCGTTGAAAATTCTTTCAGTCTCGAGAAAGTTACCCGCTTCAGGTTGTTCCTCCAATAGAATAGAATTGACCGTTTTAGAGATTGTTGACGTGGTACCTTTCTACTAGTAAAATCAAAAACTAAATGAGAATATTCTTACTGAACAATGATGTTCACTGTCGTACTGACATTTTTTGTCGTTTTTATAAACAAAAAATAACTTAACAAATCTTATCGGGTTGTTGGAATTGCCTTATTGCAGATAAAAAGGAATATTTCTAGAAAGTTTCATCTGCCAATTTCACTTCGAAATAAAGTATTCATACATTAATTTCAATATCTCAAATTTCAATTTTTTGAGTTGACCCGTTCAAAAAAAAGGGAGGGACATTGAAAAAATACAATTATTAGTCAGTGGGTATAGTTGAAGACTGGCTTTAAATCAAATCATATAAAGGAACAACTCCCTATACTGTAGGTTAATAGACTGACACCTATCAGAAAACAACTACTCCCCTGGCTAATACCACGAAGGACGTTGGATTATATCCGACAGGTGTTAGTGCAAGATTCTTCACTGCTTCAATCTAGTTCAAGGACTGATACTCCGAAGGAATTCGATTTTCAGTTATCGGAAATCATCGAATTTATGTTGATGATACATACTGCCTTGCACTGAATGGGCAAACAGCCCGAAACCGGTCTGCAACTGTGTTCCAATAATTGAAAAACGATTGCGGCAGTTGTATCGTCAACGGCATATGTAGAAATAACTTCAGTAAAGAATCCTGCGTTGACACCTGTCGGATATAATCCAACGCTTTTTATGGTATTAGCCAGGGGAATAGTTGCTTTCTGATAGGCGTCAGTTCATTAACCTAGAGTGTAGGAGTTTAGGGAGTTGAAACTGGCATGAATGAATTGTTCCTTTAGATGATTCAACATAAGTTGTGTTTGAAAAAATAGACACTCATCTGGGAAATATTTCAGGCCGAGTAGTATTCGTAAAGATTATTTTTTTGGAATATTCTCAGCTGAATGCATCGATATGAGAACAAGATATCAAATATTGAATTGAATACATTTTATGACATGAGTAGGTAACGAAAAATTTCAGTAAGAACATCTGTTGAAAGTACAGTGTTTGAATATCTGAACAAAGTAGGTACGTAAATCACTAACCTTTGTCAACAACAGCCGATTTATCTACTGGACGCAGCTATAGCTACATAATTAGATCATACATCTGATTGAAATTTTGATTTACTCAATATGAATTCACGAAATTTTTTCGATACTACCCTGTTCGATTTTGCAGACCGTACTTCCTGCATCAATAAAAGCTGTAACATTGAAATATTGATTCATATATATCTGACGAATATATTTTGAAAAGGAATCATTAATAGTGTATTTGACTGCCTTTCAGGCAGTCATCTTTCAAATATTTGTACCTATTGTTTGCAATAAAAGCAATGCCTATACGCGATCTTATGCTGTTGGCTGCTTTTAGATGCTTCTTGACGAGACGACGGCATTAAAGATAAACTTCTGATACATTGCTTATCAGATTGTTCCTCATGATATTTATTTGAATTATTGGATTAATTCAATCAAAATTCATTGAACTTCTGATGAGGATGATGAAACGATGAATGAACCATTTTGTGAAAAAGACCATCTAAATTATCGATTTCAGCAGCTATGAGACCACAAATAATATATTCATTCTGACACTTTTTATCCTTATTTCGTTTTTTCTAAGTTTCATCTTTGTTAACTTACAAGTCCGATATCTTGGTAAACCTCGATTTGAAATCATTGGCCTTTTCAATATATCATTTTTGCTGTGTCTAATAAATATATTTTGACTTTTCCAGTTTCAATCTAGCCGGCCATTTAAGTAGATTCTGGTGTTTTCAACCTGTCCATTGCCTTTTTTATTTTTTCATTTATTTATTTATTCATTTGTATCCAAATAGGGCCAAAAGTCCACTTACGTGGGAAATAAATATAAAATAAACTTCACATTTCAATAATTATAAACAAAAAAATGAGTTGTGTACCTACTCGAAAACTTTGAAGATGAATAGCAATGAACTGCATGTACTCTTTAATTGAATATGGTTGTGCAATAAAATCGATGATAATAGTATATGTAAATTAGCTCATGGATAAAAAATCATATTCAATAATAGATGATAAAAACTAAATAAAATACAGATGTATTCAGGAAATAATCTAATAATGATCTACGAACTACTCCCTGAGGTAGAGTCCAATCTAAATCTACAAACACACATGTATTGGCCAGTCGCAGAATGGTCACAAGATGGAATATTTTCGTTTTAACCACCAACGGAGGTCAACGAGAAGGGACATTGAATCTCAGTAATGATAGGATTCCAGATGTATTTATCCTATTTTTTATTGAATTATACAAAAATACATCACTGTGAGAGATATTTCATCAGTTCGGACTTCCATTGTCTAATATATTATAAATTGATTTGAAAACTCTGAAAAAATAATAAAAAAATTAATAAGATTAACCGAAAATAAGAATTTTATTAAACAATAACTGAAAATACAAATAAATAACATACAAGTAACAACCAAACAAATTAAAAATTGAAATATTAATAAAAGCTGAAAAATGAAAATTAAAAATTATTATTAACAAAAAATGAAAAATAAAAAAAATAAAAGATTTCAAAACAAGTTATGTCACGATGTTTCGATTGTTAATATCCATAATCGTCTTCGGATGATAAATGGACTCATTCCTCCAAGATCTGACTATTTATAGATTTACATATACTTTGTAGAAATAAATGAATATCTATCTATATATCTATCTATCTATCTATCTATCTATCTATCTATAGGTCGCTCGAGTGTTTTCACCTATCCCCCCTTCACTCTTCCCGCTTCATTGGTTTTTAGCGGGAGATGACCGTTTGGCGAGAATTGGTCGTCTTTCGCTTGATTAGAGGTTTCCATATGTTACGTATATCTATGTTTGCTGTGAAAATAAAGACGCAGTAAAATTCTTATCAATCAGAAATTTTTGTTGCACGAAGTTGTAAAAACTAAATTGATATGTCCCTCACGATAGATAAGCTGAAAACATTCATGAACGGAAGAGATAACCACTCAAATACAGAAGGATCACAAAGATATCGTTTGCATGAAACCATGCATATCGCCATTTTTTTTTAACCAAAAAATATTAAGTTGAGGTAATAAATACTTTTGGGAACTGTCCTTTCACATACCTGAGGTTCTGTTCAAACAACGAACACTTCATGAAATATCTAAGTGGAAAAGGAAGATTATGTCAAGATATTTAAACAACGTGATACAATTCAAGCGATCAATCAAAATCAAAATTTAATTCGCTCGGCGTATTTTATTTATATCTACTGACCCAAACTTAAGATTGCGTTCTGTAAAAATATAAGCTTTATAGATTTGATTGATGGTTCGGCTATCTTCCGCAAGATGCTCTGGTATGTACAAAATCATTATTATTGATTTATTGAACGAATCCAATGTGAAGTTTTACTCTTGGTCACTAGATAGTGGGCTCATATGAATGATAAATTCAGTTAGCATAAATGTAACTTTTAACCGTTGAAAGTTACGTTAGTAATGTTTGATTTTAATTGTATTACGATTGAGTAATAGTGTGATAATTACATATGTGAATGAATATCACAATATACTATTTTTTTTTATTTTCGCCACATCGAATAGGGAGTTTTCTAAATAAAATGGATGAGAATTGATGGATTTCTTATGCCGCGAATAGATGACAAAAAAGTAAAGTACGATGAAATCAATTGTTTGATTGACCAACCTTACGTTTTGTTATCCGCTCACAGCACAATCAACCAATCAATTCACACTTTATATTCGAAAACTGTAAATTCGTGGCAGGAACGCAGTCGCGACGCAAATTTCCATTGTTAGATCTGATCTTCTCATTTTTGACGAGTTTTGGAAATATGGTAGAAATGTTTCTGCAGTGGGTCCACCAGAAACACCAAAATTTTGAAAATAGTCTGTGTTAAAAAAGTTTGGGAACCTCTCATTCAGAGAATACAATTCGGCAGAGTTGTTCAACTATCAAACCAAAATTCATTAGTACTGAACCGAAGGACGTTACATTGAAATATAGACTAAGACTAGGTGTTTTCTGGATATTCAGTTTAAATCTGTTTAAAATCTGTTTTTCCGTTAACCAGCTGTCGCACCCCTACGAGCGACAACCCTCAGAAGTCGAAACTTGTGCGAGCTAAGGATTAACGAGGTCTTACCGTTAGGTTTCTAATTTGATCAGATTTGAGTTTTACTATCGGAATTCATAACAAATGTTCAAACAAACTTTGATGAACATACGCAAACTGTGAAATGATGTAAGTGGACTGTATTATACTTTAATGAGTTATTGATAAACAATTTCCTCTGATTCTACGAGTGACGCTGTACTGCCTCTGTTCTTGCCAGTCTGGCCTATTATCCCTGTGCGCGCGTCCTTGTCTTCCCTTCGTGCCCACATATTTGGACATATCATAAAACAACAGTCTATTGATGTACAGGATCGTCTCCAACTAATTAAAGTCCATATGACTTGAAAATTGTCCATGCCAGCCGCCTTGAAAGACTCAAGTCTTTCAAAATAAAAGTCAAATAACACTAAACATAGTTCATGGATCTATTGGAAGCTTGGTTATTCGGGTAATAGCTCGCTTAGCCAGTTTTACTGTTACCACCCTAATTAAACTATCGTTACCTGGGTGTACCTGTATTATCCTTCCTAGAGGCTACTTACTGTTAATGGAATTGTTTATCACTAACACGACATCAACCACCATGATGTTAACTGAGTTTGTCTTCCATTTTGTTCGTCGCTGGAGAGTTGAGACATATTCTTTCTGCCATCGTTTCCATATTTCCTGTTTCATTTTTTGAAAATGCTGCCAACGAGAAAAAGTATTCGTCTTGGTGTTGGAAAAATCTGCTTCTCCAATTCCTGTAAGTGAGTCTCCAAACAGGAATTGGTTTGGGGTAAGAGGATTTAAGTCCGATGGATCATCAGAGCATGGGTTTATTGGTCTGGAGTTAATACACAAATCAATTTGTGACAAAATTTTAGCATACTCTTTAAATGTCAACAGTGTCACCTATTACATTTTTGATATGTTTTTTCACGGATTTGATGGACTCCCATAAGCCACCAAAATGAGGGCTTCTGGGGAGAATGAAATGCTAAGTTGTTTGTTGGTTGGATAATGCATTAGCAATAACTTCAATGTTTACTTGATTTAGGAGAAATTGATATATCTCTCTCAATTCATTGTTGGCTCCTTGGAAATTTGTGTCCTTTCACTACACAAATGCCTACAATTTATTCTTCTAGCAGTAAAACGACGAACGACGAAAAGCTACCAAAAAAGCTTCTGTACTTAGATTTGACAGCAGCTTGATATGAATTGCTTTTGTGACAAAGCAAATGAAAACTGCTATGTAACATTTGGATTTTTGTACCTTTTCTCATCTATGGCTTTCTTAGATGTACATTGGACCACCGTAATCTACTCCGCACACCCCCAAAAACACATTTGTTGCCAATGTGTTTTTGGGTATGTGTGGAAACATCTGACACATGATTTAATAACCTTCTTCACGGAGTTTTTGTATTCCCGCATGGAGTTGTTTTTCATGTTCATGTTTGATGAGAACTTTTATGGGAGGGTACCTAGAAGATGAAAGATACGGGTGATTTTGTGAAGGAGAGACGTTTGCATTCTGAATTCTCCCACCTACTCGTAGGAGATGCTTTTCATCAATGAACGGATTCATGGCTAGAATCTTGCTTGTTTTTTGAAGTTATTTGCCGTTTAACAAATGTGCAATTTCATGAGAGAAATTTGTTTGTGTTATTTTGATTAGCTGTATAGTTGCTAGTTCTAGCTCTTCTACGAAAAGTGACTGAATGTGCAAAATTTGTTTCTTTCTTTGTTTCTAGGTCTGTGATATTGAAAAAATTATTTGAATGATATTCTAGAGGCTTTGGCCAATAACCTTCATCTTCGCTCAACCAAGAATGTCCATTCCACCACAATCAATTGTGAATTATTTCACTGGCATATTTTCCTCTGTACATTAAGTCAGCTGGATTATCTGTTTCTGCTACGTGCCGCCACATCTTTATTGACGTAAAATTCTGAATTTCACTTATTCAATCGCCCACAAATTTTTGGCATTTACTTGGAGCCATAGCGATCCAGGCTAATGCAATTGTTGAGTCAGTCCAGAGGTGAATTGCGTTTAATAGTATTTTCAATGCATTTTTTACTTTATGCAGAAGTTGTAACAGAAGTATCGAACCCTAAGTAAATATCGTAACAATATTGTGAACACGAAATCTTAATAGTATTTGATAAAGTTTTTCTTGACCTTTTTTAGGGCTTGATTCAATGATACTCCTATTGACGTTGCTGCAGAACCATCGGAAACGACTCTGACTTTAGTGATAAGATTATCTCATTTTACAACAGAGTGATGTGGTAGCTTCACTACCCTTGACAGTCGTTCGATATCTCTATTGACTGGGTTCATCGACCGCTGCATTCTGACGATTTCGCCCTTAACTTGATATCGGTACGATACAAACTTGTAGGTTATGATTAACGAAAATGATCAATGATACCGGTAGACACATCTTATCCGGTTTTGTGGAAGACCATGAACAAACTTTGATGAACATACGCAAACTGTGAAATGATGTAAGTGGACTGTATTATACTTTTAATGAATTATTGTTAAACAATTTCGTCTTATTCTACGAGTGACGCTGTACTGCCTCTACTCTTGCGAGTCTGGCTTACTATCCCTGCGCGCGCGTCCTTGTCTTCCCTTTTTGCCCACATGTGTGAACACATGTGTGGACAAAACAACAGTCTATCGATGGACAGGATTGTCTCCAACTAATTAAAGTCTGTTTGACTTGAAACTTGTCCAGTTTAGCAAAAAAATCAGTTTAGTGCTACTTTTTTGAAATTTGAAATATAATCATGATTGTATGAAAAAGTAAATTTTCCAAATATTTTTTCAAAATTATGTCAAAAAATGGCATGTCTTTTACAATAATAGAGTATATCGGTTATTGATGGGTGTTCATGTCGTTATTGGTCTAACATAAAGCAAAAATTATTGAGAAATACCAATTTATATAGGTTTGTCAATAAAAAGTTCCAAGCGATGCTGACATCAATAGTGATACAGTAGGTATATAAAGGGAACATATGATGATGTTAACTTAGTGAATAAAATGCGGTCGAGAAGTCTATTATAGTTCTTGTATCTGGGAGCGGGTGGCTTAGGATGATGACCTTGATGATTTCCGCACCTCATAAGATTATTTAGTTGATGAATAAATAAGTAGTTTTCTATAATAATATGTTGTTCTAATAGGTTCTAGATTGATAAGTAGTTTTTTCAGCACCTGCTCGAAGCGAAGTATAATTAAATCATTCATTGTCATGCATCTCTAGGGAGGTGTTGTAAAACCAATATTCGTAGTACCAAGGATTCATAGAAACCTTGATTATCTGACCGATTCGCTTTTCTTTTGTCAAAAACTTTTGACGCGAGAAATAAGATTGACAGAACTTCCTACGCATGTTGATAAATGATACAAGAATCGAAAACTATTGTGCGTATTTTGCTGAAATCTTCAAATTAGGACCATAAAGTGAAAAAATCTTTCACCCAATATCCAATTCATTCCAGAATGTAAACATCATTGAAAATTGAAGTGGCCTACTTGTCATTGTCAAACTGCGTCAGTCTTCATTATCTCTATAGGCGGAGAGTTTTTGACGAACTATTTTACATGTAGAAGCGGTCCAAGTGATCACACCACGAATATTATATGCATTTTGGCAGTGCTCAATTCGAAATTGATAAAATCGAAAAAGTTTTTTTATTCTTGTATGATCTAACCAAGTGGATTTTGTAAACTGGCCCGGTTTCATGTAGTTATTATCTACCTAGAGGCCATTTCTCGTTGAGAAAATTTCAAGACATTAATTCACTGTCCTCATATAATTAATAAAACTGTTAAATTATCTTTAAAGATATTACAAATAACTAAGGGTATTTTGGCCTCAAATTTAGGTGCAGATTTTATTTTGCCGAGTCGATCAAACAAAAGTTTGAGTTTACACTTACTATGCATTTCACTAATATTCTCCATAACATCAGCTATATAACCCTTCATTTCATAAAATCTATATGGGGTTGGCACTAATGACTTGGGCAAAATTCTAATCTTCTTAATATGAGGACTGCAAGCGATGGTTACGTTGATTCAAAATCGATTGGTAAACGGCCTTGATAATTATATCGCCGACATAAAATAATTTAGGATTCGATTTTCTAGATTAAGGTTTGTGTTCATGTATTTGAATGGCAGAAGTTCAATTGAGGCTTTCATTTAGCATTCAGTCATGTAATAAAATATATACTGTCCGGAAATATGATTATGATATTGCTCGAACATTTTTGAAAATTGGGAAACCGTATTTTATGTGAAAAAATTGTCGTATTTCATCCAGATGAAGCCATCAGTCAATAGTTCTCAACTCTATTCATAATTCAGCATTAGTAAATCTATGTTTTTAAGGAGTGACCTCTACACTGTGAAGAACTCACTGAACTCGAAAGTGGTTCATCATATGATATATTTGTTGGCTAATTTCATGACAGTGGGAATAATGAATTATCAAATTCCATACTGACCGAATATTTTCCATCGGTTTATGAATCGAAGAGATTACTTAACCACCAAACATAAAAATATAGTATGACCGTTTACTACCTGTCACCTATCACACGTTATCTGTCTGATTATGTATGATGTTTCTCTTTCCTTCACAATAACTGAACTCACCTGGCTTTAGACTCCGGCTTTGCGGAGGCAACTCTAGCCTCCTGTGTGCCATTTGGGCCCAAAATATGATACGAAATGGTTTCGTGAGCGATTTTACTTTGAATGAAAACTGGGAGAATTAATGGACAGATCACTTAAATGCAAACCGCAAACACGTTTCATTGGTTTCATTTCAGTACGGTGTAACCAACTGCAAGGATGGGCAATTGGTTAGAGGAAACAATACATAGGTGCGGATATTGTGACTTGTACTTTTGATTTGTTTACTTAGGAATTTGTTTAATTCAAATCACGCTCGAAACCATCTTATATTATATTTTCGATAGGATGGTACGATACCCTATCTATAAAAAAGTCTTTTTGACTATTCGAATCCTATCATTTGGCTTAATATTCTCAAATATGAAATGATATTAATTTTTGAAAATCTACTGCCAAAAAAGTAGTTCAAATTGTGTGATCGAGTGCACCAGGAAACATTACTGTTGAAGTAGGTAATATTTCATATCAAAGAAAGAACAGATTCTGTTCAACATTCAGCATTTTGTCGAAAAATTAATGCCCAATAATTCGTGAACCAATCAAATCACATATTAAGGACGATAGTATCGCTTTCATTATCCAATGCGGATTTTAAATAGCCCAGTATCGGTAATTATTTATTAACCTCGTCATTCAAATAAAATGTTGCCTTCTGAAATCGAGATATTTCCAATTAAATTAGAATTGACGAGTTTCATTGTTGCCCCACAAAAGTGTATCGTATCGACATGTGCAGCAACCTCCAGGAGGGTGGATTTCCAGCAACATAAAAAAAAGATCGAATTATTTTTTCAATGAAAGCAATTGGACCTTCTATTTGAGCACTGTCTCAAATATGTAAAAGATATTGGAGGACGGTTTGGGCGAGTTTCATTGAATAACATATGGCCGAAATCGATTTCTAAACCTTCGGGTTGGCTAATTTTCTCTTGTATTTCGTTTCGGAAATTTTTTGACGTTCCTTTCTCATAGCACTGTTCGCATCCAACCTGATACATCCATAAACTTCAGATGTTTTTATGAACTGATGAACCCTACTATGATTTTGGTATCAATTGGTCCAACTTTTTATGTTCATGAATTTTGCAGGACTTACAAGTCACCAGTTCATTCAAAATTTTGCACCTATCTAATCGAAAACATTCATCCACTGCTTTGTTTCAGATATTAGAACAGCTCAACTGATGAACCACACGTTTGTACCTTTTATTGTACGAATCTTTTTCAGCGCTAACTAATTACGAAATATCTATGGAACGTAAACAGTATATTTTCTCAATACATAATACGCTCAAATATCGCTTTCTCTAAAATACAAAACTCGTCCAAACGTTCTGAACAAAATGAGGGCTATCAACACTGGATTTCAGAGCACTCCTCTGCATTATTCCGAAGTTTCAAGAACGGAAGTTGAACTTTATCTTATTCCCGGATTGTTATAGAACTTCCAGGGAAGGTAAACAGGCTTGGTCAGCTGGTCGAACTGGATTCTAGGCGCCCTTCGATAGGTTACAGACCCAAACATTCCTCAGTGTGGAGCGTATTTTCGATTCATTGAATATTGATTGAAAAGGGAAAAAAGTTAATGAAAGTTACTTTTTTGTATGATCTACATATCCATGTATAAATTTACTTCCTTCCCTTCTTTGGAAGATTCCCTCATCCTTCTTTTTTGTATCAAGATGGAGTAGTAGAAAGCCAAAAACTTTCTTTTCCAAAAAAGGAAAAAAGAACTTATGTTAAATATTTTGTTTAACTATAGAAGGAATATTTAATCATAGAAACATATAAAAATAAAAATACAAATCATTTATTGGCGCTCCGAGGCGACTTGATTGATTCCAGTGGCGGATTTGCTATTTCAGCTGCAAGAAAACCCGGAAACACCTGCAGCACAACATCATCTGAATAATTTGATCTGCCAATGTGCTCTCTCTTATAAAATAATGATATATCATTCGAAAAGATTATTTTAATTGTTAGTTGTTATAACTTGAGCCATGTAATCATTTCGAGAAATAAAAACTTCCTTCCACGAACACAGGTTGTGGACTTCTTTACTAGCTAGATGCTTCCACAAAGACAGATTGTGGACGTCTTTACTAGCTACTATTTATGTTGAATGTGAAATATTTCTTATGTTATCGAGTTCAAGGACTGACAAATATATGTGACAATTTCTAAAATACTACCAATAAACAAATTGGTAAGGAAGTATATCTTACAAATATTCCAAAATTATTTAAGTTCTATTTTACTATGACAACCTTTTGCTACTTCATAATGTCAAACAAACAGGGGTGAGTCAAAATTCTTGACTCACTCCTGTTATAATTTGAAACCTTGAGACTTGTTGATAAATCAAGTATTTAACTTATGAGTTGTGTATGGTTTCAGAATCTTATTTTTTTATTGAAAACATTTTTTTATCTATATCGGTGAATACGCAACTTCAGGCAAAAGGGGCATCGAAAGAGTTGTAGCAATCAATCAATCGATCAATTGCACAATAAAACTCTATGTATTGATGTCATTGAAAAGGAAGTTGAACTATTCCATAAAATCTTAATATAAAACTGTGTTTTTCACACGTGAACAAAAGGTTCTCAGAATTTTTGTTATTTCGATATCATGAAAGCCCAACAATCGTGTACCAAATTCCATTACAATATCAGAAATTTCAAATATTCATGTTGCGTGTGATTGCCATCGGCTTTTTAACATGAAAAACGCTTCCGTTTCTTGGAAACCAAAATTATTGGATCTTCCACATTTACAGGCAATCTTCTTCAATAAATAATGTAACGGATCATCCGGTGTTTTCTATGTGCTTGCTTGAAATACTATTTTCCCAAGTTTCACCTTTGCGGCCTCAAATATACAAGTTGACAGCTGCTAGTCGCATGACTGCCCAACGAGAGGTACAAATAGTCTTTCTTGCCTGATCACTGTCTGAGAGATAATTGAGTTTGAATAATATCTAAAAGTAGGTCAGCAAGAAAAATTACTAGCATTCTTTGGAGAAATTTATTTTTGCTGTAGAAAAAGAAAAAAAAAACATGCTTAGTTTAATTTGAACAGAATAACTAAACCAGCCATATATAAAGACATTTTTGATTTTTGCATATCTTTTTACTTTGTTTCTGTTTGTTCTGTTTGAAAGATGGTTGACTCATTTGTTGACAAACAGACTAAATGTTGTCTCATTTGTCAAATTGAAAGATAATTACATACAAAGCAATATAACTCTCTGAGCTACGTTAGAGTAGAATACTAGTGTATTAGTATTACTTCGACGTACTAATGTTGGATGAAATCTATCGCATCATATTTGTGGTAATGTAGTTCATTACGTGAATACTCTTACTCGTAACATGATATAATACTATTCATGATAATGAATCAATTCAACAGTAGCTTTATCAGTAGTTTATTCAGTGGATTTGAAGAAGCTACCAAATAGGTAGTAAATCATGCCCGAAAGAAAATAACGCCAGCCGTCACTGGTAGCCATAAACTAATTGTGACGTGGCGAAGAACGCGCTTAGTTCGTCCGACATTTCGCGTCTGTTCGCAACGAATCGATGGAATTCCCGGCGAATGTTTCACCGAATGATCCAGCACCTTCGATTGCCAAACATAAGTGCCATCCACTCAAAATAAAGGTGATTTACTATTATATTTCTTATACTTAAAACTCACCGATTCTGAGAGATTTCGAGAAATTTAAAAATACAAACCCTAATTTAAAAATTGTTTTCACCCTGTAGCGTAACGAGCTGCTCGTGATGTACCGCTTAGTTCAATAGTTAAAGTTGACTACCACATGAAATTTTTAATGCAATATTATTCCGAGTGGCGAAAAAAATTGTCTCAAAATTTGGACACACATTTAATTAAAATAACTTCTTAAAGTAGAATGAAACACCCCTTATTCAGTAGCGTAATTTGACGCAGGAGTAGATTCCCTTTAAAACTATATTAGGGTTGTTTATACCTATCTCTTCTGCTTTTTACACGAAAGACGTTTTTATATTTTACTCACGAATAATTTTTTTATCTTTATAATGAAACACGCTGTATTGTAATGAAAGCCTAAAAAGCGTTTTAAACACCTTTTTATTGTAGAATACGTAGATTCGCTAGAAGCACAAGTTTGAATTTTTTAAAATAAGGTGTATCTAAAGTAAAATGCAAGCAAATGTAAAAACTAAAATTTATTGCCATTTCTGAAATATTAAAAAGCATTCTTCAAAATAAGAAGATGCATGTGTTTTGATTATTGAGGCAAAATATGTTGAATTCGCTTGTTTCTTAGCAAATATATTAGACTTCATAGTGGAATAAATACCAAAATTACAATATTGGGTCAATGAAAACATATATTTACGATTGCCTATGAAACCTATTCCACTATTTTTTCAATAATAGTAGGCTAGCCTAGATGATGTCGATTATTATTATGGAACAAACAATATTTGACAGTGACACAACTTGTTAAAATCAAACCATTATAATTGTTTTAACTAGATTAAAATTATTGTCATTTTGAAATATTGTAAAATGAGAACTTATCCCCAGGAAGAACGAATTGATATGATTTTGATAATCGGTGAGTGTGAAAAAAAATGTTTATTAGCGTCGAGTATATGCCCAAAGGTATCCTAACAAGAGTCATCTTAACAGGCATTCATTGGAAAAGTTGTTGCAGCTTATCCGAAGAACAGGCAGTGTACCTCATAATATGCACGAACGGCAAAAACCGGTTACTGGAAATGAGGAACATGAATATTTAGTAATGTTATCTCTAATTGAACACCTTTACACAAGTCAACTGAAAATATGTGAATCAATTGGAATAAGCAGACAGACTATCGATAGGATAATTAAAAACTATAAATTACACCCATATCCCATTCAACTACATCAACAGCTTTCTGAAGAAGATTATGATCGATGACTGAATTTTTCTAATTCTAATAATTAACTAATTTTCCTTTATTTTCAGTATAAAGAGTCATCTGATTGTTCTCTCAGAAACTCAACGGAAACTCGTAAACTGAATCCGCGTACCATTACTGTCAACATTAATTCGAATACGTACCAAACAGAGATGGAGAACATAATTGCATGCTTCGCCCATTCCAGTTACCGGTTTTTAGATGAACATTTTTATTTATCTCCGTTTGAGAGTCCCTCGTCTGGCTGTACGAACGTAATTTGAAAAATACTGCGGAAAATATGAGTTCTCAGCTTTTAATATTAAAATACTAGGAACGTTACAAATCTTGACCTGTTGCCTTTCCTTGTTAAGGAAGGAGAAAATATTGCTGTCGCCAGAGAGGATGCTCTTGAGGTGCCGCATATTATAAATGAAATCTTGAACTTCAGAGAAGAAGATATTACCATACTTGATTGCCAAATTTTCATTCAGAGGAAACTCATTTTAGAAATTATAAAGTTTACTCCGCGGACAATAAAACTCATTGTTTGATGCCAATCATATGAAATTCATTGTTATCAAAAGGACACGATTGTCAATGAATTGGTAAGACGGGTACCAGGAAGTAATGCCAGAAAAATGTTTTTTGTGAATTCTCACTTCATTCCAAAGTAAAGTTAACCATGTATCCGACATTATAACAACTTCTGATAATCCAACGATAAACAATATGTAGAAAATTGAAAATATCTTTCAGTTCTCATTCAATTTCAAACTAGAAGGTCAACTTGGACATGTAATTTCACTATGTGATATGTTCAAACTGAGCACTAATAAATAATTTTCCACTCACGGTGAAAAATTTCCTCAATTCAATCGTCTAGTTATTGCTCATGTTTTTGATATTTATGTCGAAGTTATTCCTAAATAGTGACTTTCGATTCAGTTCGTACTCGAATTATTCAGTTAATTATCATTTTTTTATACTTCTATAGAGGATTGAAACAGTTGATTTGTACTACGCCTTTCCATGAATCCATGAAAACCATGGTAACGTTATTAACAGCAACATATTTGTTCAGGAATAGTCAATAACGAAGGCATTAATGTTGCAGTTATATGTTCATTTTGATGGAACATACGTAGTCTCTGTTTTCCAGAAGTGGGTCGTGCAAACGTTTTCATAATTTTTTATCAAGTCAAATTCCACCCTTATGAAATTAAAATGTCTATTGAATTGAATGAAAATGATTTTAACGAAAGAGTTTTTGTGGGATTCTCTGGGAACGCGTCAACCGCAATCCGGTTTTGTTGTAGAACACATGTTTCTTTTATCTGAATATGTACCTTTTATCTGAATAGGAGAGTTAATCGTAAAAATTTTCAATACTAGACTGATATATATACCAATGTGGCACCCCAAAATCACACCTGATATCCGTGGAATTGCGGAGAATCATATCATAGGACCATTCTCTTCGGCAGCAAACCTAAATGATAGAGGATATTCAAATGCGCTGAGTAATCAAGTTATGTCAATCATTAATAACATCACTTAGATTCTCTATTGCAGAATGGAGTAGTTTCTCAACGAGATGGGGCTTCATCTCATTGAATACTATAATAATTTGTAGACTGGATTATTTGGAAATAGAAGTTCTCTAGAGTATCCACCTAGATCTTCCGATTTGACTTTACTGGACTTTTTTTGTAATAGTTGAAATCAAAGGTCTACGAGGCGCAGTCAACTACTGCAGATAATTTGAGAGAAGAATATACTAGGAGTTATAGGCTAGTAACAATTGAATCTGACGGAGATCATGAGCTTGTTCATATCATTGTATGCAAGTTTATGGTGCACAGTTCTAGTATTGTTTGAAGTGAATTTAAAACATTCTATAGTTTTTTCTGACGTGGCTGTTCGTTATAATATTAACAAAAGTCACAGCGTTAGATACCGAATTGAATGACTTTTGAAATGAGGTATGCACTGCATGTTTGTTTATTTGTTATGGATCAAAATACTTTTGACATTCAGTTGAAATAATATATTGTGACAATCATCAAATACAAATGAATTCACAGAATTAATTTTTGTTTGAAGGTGATTGACAATGTTTCATAATGAATTTCATTAGTTCGGACTTCCATTGTCCGATATTATATAAAATGATTTGAAATCCCTGAAAAAATGATTTGAAAAACTAAAATAATAAAAAAATTGGAGAAGAATAAAAATGAATAGCTGAAAAACAAGTATATTAGCAAAAACCTGAAATGAAATATAATAAAGTAAAATACAAGTAAAAATGAAACAAATTGAGAAATACTCATTCCCAGAATTGTATTTCTTGGTAATATAATTGTTTTTCAGCTATTCATTTTTCTTCAATTTTTTAATTATTTTAGTTTCAGTTATTTCAGAGATTTCAAATCATTTTATATATCAGACAATGGGAGTCCGAACTAATGAAATTCACAGAATTAAGTTCATAAAAACGGAAGAAGAAAAAAGTCACATCAAAGTTGCTGCTTTGTTTCCACCTATTCATAAATCATTCCAAATGAATTACTAAAATACGAGGAAACTTATAGATTGATAGGAGCTTTGTACATTTTCTTCTTCACGTTGTTTCATGATTTTCTTTCAGAGTTTCTCTCTTGTGAAGGAATCCAAGCAATATGATAAACAATTGGTCAGTTTTTCGTGTTATGGAGAGAGACAAATCCCAAAAGAATCGAAGGGTACTGATGAGTGGCCACAGTGTTGCATCTTGATAAAGGATTTTAATTGACGAACGAAATTGTCTACAATCTTAGAGTTCGTCAATTTCACTGTCGCTGTCGTCAATTTCCGTTAAAATCGGTTCAGGTTTCTCAGTAATTCTGTTGAGGTCCTCATGTAAACCTTCTGAAAGATATCAAAGCAATTTCTGGGCGTCTTGATAGGCAGAACTCCTGAATCGAGGGGCAAATCTTTGAACCTTTGACCGTATTAATTACTCTATCAGATGAATCTTCTGACCGCAATTCTGTGAACGCTTTGATTAAAACATACTAGAAATACAAGTATTGATATCTTCCATGTATATTCCAGCAACCACCTCGTGTTTGATAAACATTGTATTATACTGAATAGTACTGGAGTTTTTTCCCAACACCAAATCGTTAGTTTTAACTTCCTCTTGAAGATGATCACTTGGTGATCGATCTAATTGAAATTAGACATTTTACTTGTTACATGCAAGTCCGTAGCCAGAAAAATTTCGGGGGTGGTTGGGTTTGGTGAAGCAAGAGAAAACCTTGAAATATAAAAATAACAAAAAAAATTGTGTTACATGATCATATATATTTATTAGAAAACCATTACAGAAATATTAACATCTTTTTACAAAATCAAATTTAGCTTTCTTTGCAGCAAACAAATCAGTTACTTCCTCGGGGTCGATGTCAATTCTATAGTGGACTGACGTCAACGCCAAACCGTTCAGTCGTTCCTGACTTGTGAAGTTTCTTAAATGAGTTTTGCGGCGTTTCAGAGAAGAGAGAGAAGAGAAGGTCCTTTCAGGGGTACAAGTAGGTAGTGTCGCCAAGATCTTTGAAAGTTTGTATGCACATTGTCGTAAGGTTTTTCCATTTCGGGGAAATTTTTTTCAATATTCTATTTCAAGCACTTGGTTCATTTTGCCAAGGACTTGATAAAATTTCAAACGGATTTCATAATGCCAATAGTATCTGTATCTGTAGAGCAGGGAGGGTTAGTGTAGGCCCACAACACTTAAGCCACATGTGGCCCATTGTACATCCTCCCAATGAGTTGTACCCCTAAGTCATCATGGATCCTGTCCTTTCTGGGAAGTTAGACAGGTCACTAAATAGACATCTCC
>WOGN01000972.1:0-21125 GCA_015342105.1 Leptinotarsa texana | reverse complement strand
ATATTTCTGATTGCTCGTTTTTGCAATACAAACACCGAGTTCATAAGCTGTTTGCAGCATACACCCCAGAATGATATTCCATACCTCAAATGAGAGTCAATCATGGAATAATAAGCATTTTTAGCTGCGTGGTAACCTAGCTCATTTGAGATTATTCTTAACGCATAGCAACCAGAGGAGAGTTTGTTGTTTAGTGTTCTTACATGTTCCTCAAATCTTAGCTCCTGATCGATGTTTATGCCTAAGAATTTTGTGTAGTTTTTGTTGACAATAGCATCGTTTCCCAGCCTCAATTCCGGTAGAGAGCACTTAAAAGTCAGGATGTTTGTTTTTTTCAAATTCAAAGACAGAAGATTTAGTTGGATCAGACTTACCCAGGCATGTGGCGTAGGTGCAGTTCGTTGAATGGCCTGCTCGTTCACTAGATTTGACTCCTCTCGGAGATTTTTTCTGAAGCTATATCGAATCGAATGTTCATTGAACGATACCTGGGACAATACAGAAGCTTAGAGATAGAATTTCCGCTAGCATTCTTCCAGAAACATTCATGAATGTTAAAAATAACTGTTTACTGTCAGGGGGTTCAAGCATATCATTTGGAACATCTGCTCAGCTTTTTTTCCTGTACAAGATGAAAAATAATATGCTATTGTTTATACCCGTGAATTAACACTCATTTATTGTAAAATATGTTACTGATTTATTTCTCTCTCCAATGAATATGTTTTTTCCAGGATATCTGACTTAGAGTGGAGTAGTAACGAAATTTCTAGTCTCAATTTTGAACATGAATAATTCCGTAACCGGTTATCTTAACTTTGAAAAACGAAGGTTATTGTATGGAGAATCTAAAAAATCTGAAAATCTTCCGAAAGAAGAAAGGAAACAATCAATTTCAAAATTAACTGTATACAAAGAAGTAACTTTCAGACACAAACTGGAAGAAAAAGCCCAGTCGAAAGAGCTTTTTTCATATAAACATTGAATTACATGAAATGAAAATACTTCGAAACAAATACTTTTATATAAACGCTAAATTATACCGAGAACATTTTGTCTATTCCATTTGTATTCCAAATATTCTTACTGGAATCGAATCAGATAACATTCACAGAATTCCTACGAATTGTCACAAGACCCCCTTTCGATTATGAAAAAAAAATTATTTCAAACTATTATTTTCCTACTAAGCAGCACTGAAAATGATCCGTTTTTACAAAAATGTTGTCCGACACTGATATCTTTTTTTTTGTTAATTGCAATGTAGCAGTGAACACCTGTTTCAAGTTACTCTGTGCTGACTTGCCTTTCATTAAAGATGAAAAGTGGAAGTGAATATTGAAACTCACATCATTGCAAAAGTTCTTATAAAACTCTACGATCTCGTGTGTTCTGCAAAGGATAGATCATCTGGTATAAAGAGAAATTGCAAAACTTGCATTACTTATTTGGCATAAAGAGAATGTTATTATGCATAAAAATTATAACAAAAACTACGAATTGAAGAATCATTAAAAATGCTAAAGTGTGTCTTTGAATGATAACCCTGTGAAACAGTTATTATAAATAAAAAAGGACAGGACCGTCCTAGGCTAAAAATGCCCAACGGTGACAATTGTAAATTGGTCATTGCACAAAATGAAGTCCCATATGACTGTGACTCTTGCAAACAGCCGATTCACGAGAAAGAATGCTCGCGGCTAACAGCCAGTGACATGAAATGTCTGCAACTGACTTCAGGCAGGGTTTTGAAACTTCTCTGCAAAGGCTATGAAATGAGTACACAACAAATACTTGTCATCATAGAAATTCTCCAGACATTGAGAATTGAGGTTGAAGAATTCAAACTACATATCCCAATTTAGTGAACCTACCAGCGCACAACACAGTGATTACTTCTCAATGAGTGGAATAATAGCGGAAGTATCTGAAAGAGAAACCCAAAGAAAGCATATCATGATATTTGGGTTAATAGAATCTGGAGGTGATGGAAATTAGGATGAGGAAAATACTCTAAAAATTATCAAAACAAAACAATAATTTTAGACTTCCATTGTCTAATATAATATAACTTGATTTGACAATGGAAGTCCGAACTGATGAAATACACCACGTAACATTGTCAACCACCTACAAATAATAATTTTACACTCTATCGAACTGGGCGTCTCGTAGAAGGGTCTCGGAAATCTAGACCTATAGAAATAATATTCAATACTCAAGAAGAAATCAACCAAATTATCATTAACACGAAAATATTGAAGCAAAAGGCCAGTTTCGAAAACTTCTTTGTAATAACTGATAAAACGCCCCTTCAAATGAAGCAGTATAAAGATCTGAAAGACTAACTAACTGAGCGTACACAAAATGGCGAAACTAACCTGAGAATAAAACATGTGAATGGTGAACCCAAAACAACTCAAAACCATCAGATTTGTCCAAACAAAAAAGCTAGTCAGACCTACTTTGTTGCTACCAAAATGCTCGTGGACTAAACACCAAACCCAGGAATTCTTTACCTCAGTCACAGCTTCTGAATACCAGCTAATCGCCATCTCCAAAACATGGCTACAGTCGGACGTTGGAAATGCTGAACTATATGAAGACAACTACGAGTATACAGTCTTCAGGAGTGATAGGAATCTACAGTCAAACTCAGTAACACGTGGAAAAGGAGTGATTTTGGAAGTGAGGAGTGATTGCTAGGCTGCAGAAATCGATGTCTCATCATATCGGGATAATTTTGCTTGCATCGACGCGGTTGGCTGTGAGATGATTTTCAAATATAATATCTTGTATACTTTTTCAACTCATATCCCACCAAACTCAAATAGCTTAGAAATACAAATGCTATTGGAAAGACTAAAGACACTTGGTCTTGGGTATCTCTATGAAAGTAATATATTGATACTGGAAGATTCCAATCAACCTAACTTTGTGAATCGAGCAGTGCATGTAAACAACACCAATTTGATAAATTTGCAGCAATTAATGAGCTTTTTCGACCTTAAATAATCCAATTCCATAGTTAACACATCTGAGCGTCTACTTAGTATGTTCCAATCTGGAATGTTGTCACCCATGACCAGCTGTCAATGATTTCTAAAGATAATCATCATCCCTCTCTTCGAATATCACTGGAATCTCCACAAACGTCAATAATAGAATATAATGTCGAATCAGTCAGTTACAATTTCGAAAAAGCCAATTTACCCCCTACACTCTCATCTTCCCGATATGAACTGGAACTCCCTGAAAATCTACTCTGGTGTCAATAAAGCTGTATCCGAAGTGATTTACTCCATACTTGACCTATACCTACCTTTCAAAAACTCCTAATTTTATCAGAAAGTACCTACCTTGGTTCAGTAAAGATAAAAGAAATCAAAACGAAGAATAAAAGTTTCAAAAAAGTGAAACATTCAACTAAACATCCAACAATGTGTGGCAATGAGAAAATCTATTGAACTAATTTTAAAAAATCATATAAACAATTTTTAGGCAATTCCAAAAATTTTATCGAAACTGATCCCTTGGAGTTCTGGTCATTTATACAAAGTAGAAAAGGAACTTATAGGATTCCTGTAATACTTTATGTGGATGGCACAGAATGTAAAAACCCTTCAAGTATTTCAAACGCATTTTCAGTTTATTTTAGCAGTGTTTATACGACCCCTATTGATAATATCGCCATTGATGAGAATACATCACCCTCCAATACAACAACTATTATATCATTTGGGAAACTAAGTGAAAACGACTTTCAGATTGCTCTGAAAAAATCAAACCCAAACAAGCTTTTTTGTGAAAAATTGTGTTAATGTGTTTGCGAAGCCCCTCCAAATAATATATAATAGAACATTGAATATTTGTAACATTTCCCAACGTTTGGAAAAACACAAAAATGTGCTTAATACTTGAATCTAGAGCTATCAATCAAATAAAAATTTATTGTCATATCACATTGACAATCTCTGCAAAAGCTTTTGTAATCCCAATATATACTGGAGAATTTCCCAATGTGGAAAATAAAATATCACTTGAGCAAAACGGATTCATATCTAAGAGATGAACCATCATCAATTTGATGTGCTTCACACAAACTATCAGCAATGCTATTGTAGAGTAGAATAGAGTAGACACTATATATACAGATTCTTCAAAGGTTTTCGAAAAATTGGACCATAAAATAGTGATATCTATAGATAATCTTGACTTTGATACCAAAGTAACTGTTTAGTTTCTTGGTGTGAAACAAACAATAACCTCTGAATATACAGAAATGTCATTACACTAGTTATACTTTGAGAATCAAACCAGTGGAATATACTTACTCAATTAGTCAAATTGTTTTGAACGGTGTGATGTAACAAAAGATATTGACATTAAGTTTGACTCTAAACTGAGCTTCTCATCGCACATAATCAAAAACGCATCGGAAGCGAAAAAATGCTTGGCTTTCTTTTCAGAATCTGTAAAGACTTCAAAAATTAAGATAACCTTATATATGAGAACGCGTTTAGATAACTCTCTGATATATTGTTAATAAGGTTTAGATAATAACTTATTACTAAACAGATTTTTGTTAATATCTCTGGAGGACCGTAGAACCTATCTCTGTTTAATTTTTATATATAAACTCACAAATTACCTAACCGATTGTCCAGTCCAGTCCAATTGAACTTCAACATACTCCGTTTGAACAGTAGAAGCTTACTCCATTTTTATTTACCTACTCAAAGAAATATACTATCAAAATCTCCCATTTCTTCAATGTGCAAAACATTCAATCAGATATGTGAAAAAACTGATCCATTCTCAACACCCATTGGAGTGTTCAAAAGGGAAATAAAACATATTCTTTCCACTTGTTCTGATGTGTATGAGAAATTTGAAAATTAATTCATACATGCTATTCATTTATAGATGTTAATGTTAATATGTTTTTTTCCAATGATTGTTTTTCTTTTTCTTAATATGATTTAACAATTTCTATCAATTATTGAATTATATAATCTAGTTCTTGTTTACAGTTACATGTATACTTTGTAAAAGCTGTAAGTGGGTCTTGTACCTGTTTGGGCAATAAATGTTTTTGTATGCAGCTCCATTCGAAAGTTAAGAGAGGGGGGGCTATTCACGTCCACATTCAATGACGTCATTATTTCCATGGTACGTAACATTTCACCTCTTTTGCTAAAATAATTTCAAATCTACCCAACAATTTAATTCTCCGAGAAATTAAATTGATCATCAATTTTCCAGTTTCTTCATAAACAATAATGATAAATGAATTCTTCCTTTTATGATTCTCTATGATGAAATAATAATTGATTTTTCAAATTTTCTGCAATATCTTTCATATGAGAAAGTCCGAGCGATAAATGAAACACTACAATTCTGGAAGTCCTTCTACGAAGTTGAGAAGTATGTCATCATTCAAGATACATTAAAGTTCCTTTTTAAGTTCTGAGAAGATTGAAGTGTCATTATATTCAGTTGGTAAGAAAAAACTTAGAATAAGTAAAATATCGTTACATCTGTTTCTTTCATTATTATTGTCTGGAGTTTTCGGAGTTGAAGAATAAGGAAACTGCAGTTATTTGAGAAGTCAACTTCGAAAAGAGTTATTTCTCAATTCAACTGCCACTATGAAAGCATGTTATGAGATAGATAACCATTCTAATATAAGGTTAATATGTTTTTCCGAAGAAATTTGTTCAAATAGAGTATGGCATTGTTTATAATTCTTATATATGGCATCAAAATTTAAAGCAGATTCTGGAAAAAACACCTTTCTGTGATCCTAGAAATATTTCTAACTTTGTTTTCCATTCATTGTTACAGGAGTCACAGAATCATTTCGATTGAAAAATAATTACTGTCAAATCAAGTTAGATGAAGTTTGAAACACGTCCGGAAACCTCACATTTTTGTATTTTTTATACATTCTGTGGTGCCAGAGTAGCAGTAGCATGAAAACCCAGTGCCCGTAGAAAGCTGCAGTTGAAAATAATTTATTAATAATCATATCAGAAACTTAACCTTTCTTTGGATTCACTCACTGTGAGGATTATTATAATTGTCAACCAGAAATATCAATTAGTGTTTCCCTAATAGTTTTCCTAGGGATATACGGTAGATACGTGCGTGCAACTTTTCTCCGTTTTGAACTATATGACAATTCAATTTCGAAACTTTGTTGATCATGAGTAGGTTACACTGTATCCAACACAATCAAAGTTGATAAACGTCAACAAAATCATAAAATCTTCCTCACGATAGAAAACCATACGGAGAACCATTTTCAGAACTGAAGCCGTTCTACGCAGGCTCTACGATCTTACTAAAGTGCACAAAACTAACATACCACTGGGACCAATAGTCAGTGTCTTAGGCTCACCGACCTGCCACCTGGCGAAGCATCTAGTCACGCTCCTTCAGCATCATATAGGAAACAAACTCCTACGTCATTCGACTGATTTCGTTGGTAAAATTGAGGACTTAACGCTGGAGCTGACGGATATCCCGATCAGCTTCAATGTTGTGTCCTTATTTACCAATGTCCCACTGGAAGCCTCTTTGAGAGGGCTAACCCACATGTTTCCGAGTGATATCATCGAAGTCTTCAGAGCATGTCTCATAGGAAGTTACTTTCAATGGAAGGGAAACTTCAATGAGCAACTGGACGACGTGACGATGGGAAGTCCATTCAGCTCAGTGATATCCAACTACTTCATGGAACGTTTTGAAGAGGAAGCGATCGACTCCTTCGAAATGAAACCAACCTTGTGGCTACGTTACGTGGACGACACCTTCGTTATCTTGCGTTCTTAGATGTACATATCAAAAGATGTGGTGCTAGATCAGTCCACAAAGTGGACTCGCACTATCGAACCACCATCCTAGCCAGAAGAGAGGAGTCATTTCCAATCTAACGGAACGAACTCGGAGAATACGTGAACCAGAGTATCTAGAGAAAAAACTAGAACAGCGTCGAGTAACCTTGAGATCGAGTGGATACAGTATACCTGAGATCAACAAAGCCTTGCAACTGAAGAGTCATACGGTTCAAAACGGGGAGAAGGAGCAGATGGTTGCACGCGAGTGTCTACCCTATATTCCTAGGATCACAGACAGAATTGAAAAACTATTGAGAAAACACCACATTAAAACTATTTTCAAACCCTCCAGGAAAATACAACAAAGCCTCAGGCCGGCAAAAGACAAAAGGGACCCACAATCTGCAGCAGTAGCATACCGTGCACTCGTGGAAAGATATTTATCGGAACCACCAAAATATCCATGGGAACCAGGCTGAAGTAGCATGAAAGAAACTGCAGACTGGGTCAAACAAATAGGTCAGCTGTGGCAAAACACGCACTCAGTGAAGGAAACCACAGGATTCTGTTTGAAAACACAAAACTCATTGCTCCCAACCGGGGATACGGAAGGAAATAGAGATTCACAAACATAATGAATGTTAACGACGAATTACCCTATCCAGATACAGGTATTAGCACTCCAAACCTGTCCCAGCATAAATACGCGTTACGAAACCGTAATTTCCAGTCATCGGATAGTAATCCAGATCACTGAACCTAAGGCCTATAGACTTTCACCTCTAGAAAAGGTTGAAAGATCTTAGTTTTCAATTGCCGACCAATTTCAGATACGAATTGAAAGCGATAGAAGCCAATTCAAGTAACAGTTGTTCTTCACTCAGTATTTTTTTAAGCTGCATTAAGGCATAGAAACTGCTATTGAGTCTTTTACTTACGTAGTCAACTTGAAATTGCCAATTCAATGAGTGGTCGATGTGAACTCCTAAAAACTTTGTGGATTCTGAAGAGTATATATTCGTGTTATTTATAATAACACGTATGGGATGTTCCACAGATTTTTTTGGAGAAAACTGTATCAATACTCTTGGTACAGTTGGTACAGGAAATTTTAACTTTTTTGACTGAGCCTTGTGGCTTCCAAGTCATAAGTACTCAAGTTTACATTATCTTTCGAAATTTCATGTAAGACATAATCCAAGATAAAAATTCACCTCGAATTCCAATTGCATGGCCAGTATATCGGAGTTTATAGAATCAAAAGCCTTTGATAAATCGAAGAAGAGTGCGGCCACAAACTTTCCTTTGTCAATTCCTCTATAGATATTTTCCAAGAAAGTTGTAGTCGCACTTTCTGTCGATCTACCGGGGCAAGTAATTGTTCATAGAAACATGTTTCAATTACTTTGCTCAACACACTAGGAATAGTTATTGGTCGGTAGTTGTCAATCAATAAGGGATCATTTCTTTTCAAGAGAGGAACAATTTTTTTTTATTTCAAAATATTTGGGAAAATGTCGTCTTCCACAGATTTGTTGATGATATATGCACAGCCACCAATTTCCCTTTATTTAGTTTAACATATATGCGGCTTCTTTGAATTCTCTCCTAAACCAGTGTTCCTCTCTGTGTATGATCTCAGCTTGGGACCACTTGATGTTATGTTGATGAGTCCAAACATGATCTGCTATTGCCGGTTTGCTGGTTTCTTCTCGTTATGTGTGTTTCTTGTGGTCATCAATGCGGACTTTCAATGGCCTCTTAGTTTCACTGATATAGGTTGTGGAACTGGATATCCGGTAAATGAAATTCTTGGATTCGCAGTCCACGTTTGGTGGTCTGGTTTTTGTGAGGCTGCTACGAACAGTGTTTCCGGATCCAAAGCAGGATCTGACGTTGTACTTTGATCCAATTCTTCCTATCCTTTCCGATAATCCTTTGGTATAATGAAGTGCAAGCACTGGCTGTGACGGCATCTCTTTCTTGCGCGGCTCTTGCTGTCTTTTAACCAAAGCCTGTTCCACTATTACTTTGGAGTAACCATTGGGTTGAGATTAACTTTTGATGATGCTTAGTTCCTTCTCGACAGCTTCCTTTGTATAACAGAGTTCGAAAGCACGGTCAATAGAGTCTTGATGATTTCTCTTTCAATCGATTGATGGTGGTTGGGTTTGTGGTTCAGATACTGTTCCGTGTGAGTAGGTTTTCGGTATACATACGTTTCCTACTCTCGGTGATCTTTACCAAATTAATAAAAATATTGCTACAGTCAGTAAAACTCAGAGATTTTTTATGGTTTTTATTTTTTACAAATAAATATGTATAAACTAATAATAATTATGATAAATGAAAATAATCGCGTTACAAAGAACAATGTAGAAAGAATGCATTGAAATTTTTTCCAAAGGCTAATTATGATAATATTCATTTTACTACTCACCTTCTAGATAGAAAACAAGTCCAACTCAAGTGTTACCAATCACCAATCGGTAAATCATCAAAATAAATAAACCTCTGAAGAAACCAGCCACTTGTGCTGGCGAAACGTTAGGATGCAATTCCAAAATTTCTTCAAACCCAAATGTAAATCTTGGCCGCGAAAGCCTTTACCAATTCACATGTCCAACTGACTACTTCACTAAAAGATTAATCAAAAACATTTTAACAAAAGAACTGGAATAAGCTAACTTGAATTGTGAGTACAATTTAACTGTATTATAAATTGGATCCATATAGACGTGAACTAAGTCGATCTTCAACTATACACTACTCAAATCGAATGCAATTTTTTAAAACGCTCAATAGAGGAGAGATGAAGCATAAATTCGTAATCTGTACCTGTATCAATCATAGCCGGTGAAAAAATCAACAAACTCTAACCACCAAAAGACTACATTTTCAGTGGTATTGAATTCTACTGAAAAATGTTACAGAATTCCAGTGGAAATAGTTCGTAATCTGAGATCAATCTGCAGTGGTTGCAGATTGATTTATGAAAGAATAGATAGAGTAAAATCGGAATCGCGAACATATTCGCAGCGATAAGTAGGCTCTTCCTGCTGAAAGGACTTGAGAGGATACTGGACGGACACATCAAGAGGGCGGCATTATATTCATCCCCCCTGAATAACCACCATCATGCTTATCAAACCGACAAATCGACAGATTTAGCAATAAAAAACCTTGTAGAGAATAGCAATAAAAAACCTTGTAGAGAAAATATCCCAATCTCTTGTCAACAAGAAGATTGCGGTTGCTGTATTTATCGATATTGAAGAAGCATTTGACAATGCATTACCTAAATTTATAGGATCAGCTCTGGCTAGTAAAGAGATAGAATCGACCATAACTAGCTATATCTATGACATGCTGGTAAACAGAACTGCAAATATGAATCTTCAAGGCGAGGCCATTAGGTTCAGGGTCACCAGAGGCTGCCCTCAAGGTGGGGTACTATCTCCCCTACTGTGGTCGTTTCTGATGAATGCACTGCTTGATGCCCTCGACATAAAAAAATAGATCCTTATGCAGACGACCTTGTCATCCTGGCAAGGTCCACGTCGGAAAGGGTAGCTTGTAATATCCTTCAAAGCACGTTGGACATTGTTCAGAGGTGGTGCCTGAAGGAGCAGATGTGTGTCAACTCCAGCAAACTGTGATAATCCCCAGAAGAAAAAAATTGGACCATCTAACATCACTTTCCTCAATGGTGAAGTCATTTCATTCGGAACGGGGGGAAATATCTTGACATTGTCCTTGATAAAAAACTTATCTGGACCGCTCACTTGAAAAAAGTTGTACGCAAAGCCAGACTGTCCCTATTAAAATGTCAAGGATTTGTGATGAAACTTCGGGTTTCGGGGTCCCAAACAAATCAATTTGATTTATGTGATGATTGTCAGACCAATGATCACTTATGGTGCATTTGCCTGACTTAACAGAAAACTGCCCAGGCAAAACTCTCTAGCTTACAGACACAGGCTTGTCTACCCATCAGTGGTGCTATCAGTACCACCACAAAGTTAGTGACCATGGAGGTCCTTCTAGATCTATCTCCTCCTTACATTTTTCTGAAGGGAAAGGCTAGATGGACTGCACACAGACTTGTGCACATTGTCAATTGCAGAAATCAGTTTAATGCAGAGTGCAACAGATTGTTGGTTGACACTGGAAATCACAGCATTCTGGAAATCACCTCTGACTTTATGCCTCCAACTGTCAACTATGAACTGCCCTCATAAAGTACTGTTCTCGAGTAGAGAGGACTGGATCCTTCGGGAGAGGGAAATATTAAGAGCAGATAGTTGTTGGTTCACAGATGGATCAAAAACACCTTCCGGTTCTGATGCAGGTGTTTTCATTCGCAGACCCAGGACAGAGATATCAACCTGCCTAGGAACCTATGCGACTGTATTTCAAGCGGTAATTTACGCTCCAACCTCATACACAAGTCAATAAAAATATTTTCGGTTCTTTCATCGAACCAGAACCTGTCATTGGCATAACTTTAGGCTTTGCCAAACAAAGATTGAACACGTGGATGGCAAGAAGATTTATGGACTACTGGCAGACTCTTGGATTAGCTCATTTCAAGGCGTTTATTCACCCTTCGAAGCTTGATACCAAACAGTTGTTAGATTACGGCAGATTTGAACTACGATGTCTAACAGGCCTTCTCACAGGTCACTCTCATTTGAATCATCATGTGCAGTCATTCGGACTGTCGGAAGACACCGTGTGTCACCTCTGTTTGGAAAATGATGAATCATCAGAGCACATACTTTGTGCCTGCCCTGCTGGGGACCGAATCAGGCTTTTAGAATTCGCTAGAGCCATACTCTCACCCTCCGTTCTGAATGACCACTCACCATACAAACTAATCGGCTTCGTTAAGAATCTGGGTGTATTTGGTCGACTGTGAATAGGTGTGAGCTACAATAAACCTTTGCGGGTTGCGGTGGAGGGTCGAATAGACCCACTCGTCTTGGACCTAACCTAACCCAACCCTCACCTAGGGTTGTGAATGAGTTCACTACTGTACTACATGATAGGGGTTATTTTATCCGTAAGCAACTCGAAGTGCTAGAATTCCGAGTGACTACCGCATCGTTCTCTTTTAAAATGAGCTGTTCAAATTGTTTATTTAATTTTTATTATATGTCAAGTTCAGCAATGAAATATAATTGTGAATTATTGACAAAATATAATTTAACCCAGTACAATTTTTCTCATTCTTCAAAAAGAAATTATTTGAATTCGCCAATTTATAGGAAATATATGAGGCTTTTTAGTTTCACAATTTCTTTTTTGAAATCAGTTTAAAATCTCCAAGCTTCATTAATGACGTTAATAAACAGATTATCCATGTAATTCTAAGGGCCTAATTTGACAAATCATGAAATCGTCAATAATTGAAAGAGTTATCGATACACTCAAATATCCGTACCAGCAAACCCTCGACTGTTAATGAAACCACCCTATTATAAACACAAAATATCCATTTCACGGCTACCTAACTTCGCCTTTTTATCCGTGTTCCGCAGCCCCCATGAGTTTAGAGAAAACCCGGATCACAGCCCGCTATGATACGCCTTTAATCCGAATTTTTGGGACAGGTGGTGGGTATCGCAGTAGGCTAGGCTGACTTAATCCCTGTTGTCATCCCAGTAGGCAATGACGTGCATAGCCGACCGAGACTTTAAGCCGAATAAGAGATCATCTGAGCGGAAATATTTGTTTGACACTTCCATACAATGGGTAGAGGAGACCACACGGAATTTTTTGTTTTGTCGAATGTGCTGGCTTGTCGATGCGTTGAGTTGTGAGAAATGGAGAGCGTGAAGTCGGATCACAAGGGTTTTCGTGGTTTTTGAAATTTCAAGGAGATACTCATTTAGCGAAAGAGTACTCTAGAAATTCTTATATTGATTTTCAATGATTTGGGTATTGATTGTATTCATATAGAAACAAAATTTTGATGCATAAACGTGAGGAAATGTTTTTCACTCGACATACATTTTGTACAGCTAAAATAGATAGATGAAAACAGAGTAGATATCGCTTGATTCGTTTCTATAACTGAAGCAGAAACTATTATCACCAACTTTGAAAAAAATTTTGATTCAAATAATTGTACATTAAAAGCCAGTGAATCTTGTTACGATTCAATGTGTCACAGTTGATTATTTGTAGATATAATTGAAAGAAGATCAAATAAGTAGGACAGCCTGTATGATACCAAGTGTACATCGTATTTAGAATGATTCCATTATGCAGAGACTATTAAAATGTAGAGAACTCTATATTTAGCAAAGTCAAAAATAGATGATTGGATTATTCACTATGCGACACATTTGCACTTTTTACATAACAGAAGTCTATTTATATTGAAAGGATTATATTTTTAGGAGTGATCAATTTTTGGAAAAGAAAGTTTTTGGCTTTTCATTACTCCATCTTGATACAAAAGAAAAATGGGAATCTTCCAGAAGAAAGAAGGAAGCAATCCATTTTAAAAGTAGCAAATCTATACATAGATGTGTGACTCATGCATAGAAGTAACTCCCAGACACAAACTGGAGGAAAAAGCCTCCTGAAACAGCTACTTTTATGTAAACATTGAATTACACGGAAGGAAAATTCTTTCGAAACAAATACTTTTATATGAACACCCTCTCGTGGGGTATTGACCATCAATTATTAGGCATAAGTATTTTAGTAGCTTCCTTTCCACACTGTCAATTGATGTTTTTTGATAGTCGTAAACTTCCTTAATACAGATTGATACTCTAACTTAGATCGGGCATACACAAAATATAGCAATTTTAAGATGGCAATATAGTTGAAGTTTCTGCCATTTCTGTAAATGAAGCCAAGCATCATATTTGCATCAGCAGTCATAGTCCTTATATGTGTTGTAAATAAGTTCAGTTTTAGTTTGAAATCAGTTTTTATGTTAACCAGCTGTCGAACGACGAACGACAACCTCCAGAAGTTGAAATGTGCGAGCGAGCTAAGGATTAACGAGGTCTTACCTCCTAACACGTTAAATTACACATGTTAATTTACTGTCGTATGTTATACCAAGATCTCTCATCTCACGTCTCTAGAATAGTCAACAAGTCATCTACCTGATAAATTAAAAGGGGTATATTTTCAGTAGAGATTGATTTTTGAGTAAGAGAGGTATAGTAGTACCCTTTTCTATCAGTCGATTTTGTATTCTTACCAATGGGGATTTATATATCTGTTGGCGGCATCTGCCAAACACAAACTCCGAACGCTACACTTATCAATTTAATAACCAGTAATGAGAGTAACCAGAAATGTGATTTGGAGGTTCTAAAATCACCACCACTGTGGTACTACTGAAAAACCAGTTAGATATGGAAAATGGTTTCCTGAAAATTAGTGAACCAAATGTCAAAATACCAACCGACGATTTTGTTGTGGTGAGAGGGACAATTGGCAGATGACAAATCTGAATATATGCAATCGGATATATGCAATCGAAGAGTGAAAATGTATGTTATATTTTACATACCTAATCAGCAGAATCATATGAGCGTCTCAGTTTGAATAACAAAAAAAATTAACTACATAAGTTAAAAGAAATTAACTGGGACAACTATCACGAAAGAAATAAAAAAACTAAGTAAACCAAGTAGAAACTTGTGGAAACTTAATGAACTTCGAAACTAGCAATATCAAAATAAGATTTGTTTCTGTACATCAACATTAATTTACTCGTCCTCTTCAGGTAAAGTTTCATTTATCGTGTGCCAGTAGACCCGCGTCCCGTTTTCCACCCATTAAAAAAATATATAGATAGAAGGAAACGCACACCTATAATATCAAAAAATTACTAATATCCATTTTTATAAACACCCATTCATTCGTTTCATCAAGTGTGGATGATAATACATTGAAAAAATGAATAGTAAAGAAGATTTATCGTCGATTCATGAAATTCTTCTTGACCTCTGTGATTTTAATAACACCTACGTAGAAGGTCACCTTATTCAAATTGTTGTTATTATATAAAGCACCAGTTGAATAGAACGCTTGAAGAAGCTATTATATAGCGAAATACGTGTTGCCGTTCTATGAACTAGTTAGTGAAATTATCACAATGAATAAGTTAAGGATTTTCGTAAAGTCTCGACCAATTCCATCACGTGTAGTGTTTTCGCCAAATGAATAATAATGAAAAAAATAGTACAATTGATAAAAAATCGTTTGTATGCTCAACGTAACGCAAATCGAAATTGAAGGGGTTATATTTTTTTTGTAGTACAATTTCTTGTACTACATGCGCTGAAAATTCTCGGGCCTAACACATAGATGGCGCTAGTCTTACTGCATTCACCGCTTTTTCAGTTACTACTAACCTTCATGATATTCTACTCATAAATTTGTGATTTATTGTGCTAACAGTGACACTACTTTTGTTATTTTCAAACTGCACAAAACCGTTTCGAATGATCTAAAAGTGAAGTTTCTTGAGTTATATGACATTATAAACCTATCAAAAGAACGTGGTGGCTTTATACTGCATGAGCATTTGACTATGAGAAAGTTGTCTTCAACAACAACAACAGAACAAGGTTCTGATGATTTTTATCAATGTTTGGCCATGTTCAAATATAACAAACCGGAATTTTTGCATCGATATGTGACATTCAACACCACTTCACTCCAAAATCAAACCGATCTTTATCTGAATGGAGAGCAACTGGTGAACCTCGTCCAAAGCGTTATTGGAGTATTTGAAGGCCAAAATTGCATATGGCAAAGAAAAAAGTTTGTTACATCAAGAAAACGTACCGTGTCATAAGTCAATCGAAACAATGACAAAACTACATGAAATGAGTATTCAAATCACTGTTGTAGAAGCTACTGTGTAGTTTATGAAATTACATGAATTGAAATTCGAATTGCCCCCACATCCACCGTATTTGGCTTCTTTTGTGACAACAGATAAACCGTTATAGAGCCTCTCTGGATATAGATTACGTTAATGATTGAAGCCAATTTTGAACAAAAATGAACACGTTTTTTCCAGCTCAAACGAATATGGTTGGAAAACAAAACATAAAATGTGTATAGGGTCACTCAGTTATTAAGTATTTGAAATATTTTATTTAAACGTAACGAATATGGAATGTACCAGGATGGGCCATTGATAGGGACAAAAAGTCACTTTCATTACTTTCAGTTGAGAATTGCAAACCAAATCCACCAATTCAGATGGAAAACGTAAATCAGGAAAAATATACAAAGCATTCCAACGAATATTTAACCCCCTCCCCTGTAAGTCAGAAACGGACACTGTGTTCCAACATGGTTTATTATACAGAAGAAAGAAATTGTTACAACCTATTATCGAAATAAATAATGAATGTACTAAATCTCCTGCAATTTATGATACGAATCATCCAGAGCACAACGGGAGCCAGCAATACAGTTAATACAGCCATCAAAACAGTTAATGGATGAGTTTCAAACTTCAGGTTCTCTTGCCAACAGAAAACATGAAGTATCCCGTCCTGTCAGAAAGGATGAAATAGAAGTTGCAGTTTTAGGACGTGTACAAATGGATAATCGACAATCCATCAGACAAGTAGCTAAAGCATGTGGTGTATCAGCTACGAGTGTTTTTCGAATTATGAAACCCTACAAATTCCATCCTTTGGAAATAAGGCTAGTTCAGGAATTAAATGAAGATGATCACAATCGTCGACCTCAGTATTGTGAGGTGTTCAGCGATAAATGGACCAATAACCCAAACCTATTATACAATGCAAGTTTTTCCACAAAAATTGAATGTATGTGCCAACATTCTTGGTAATCATATTATTGAACCATTCTTCACTGAAGGTAATCTCAATGGAGACGCATACTTAAATCGATTACAGGACTGTGTAGATCCTGTGATTACACAAATTTTAGAAAATTATAGGAATTTAGTAGAAAATGAAATAACATTCCAGCAAAATGGTCCACTCCCACATTTTGATGTGTTACAATGCTATTATAAACTGTTCTGCAAAACAAGTTGCACAAACATTTTTTTATTTCTAGACGCAGTTCACCGTAGCTTTCTCGGTAGAAAACGGGTCAGTCCATTAATAATATATAACAAGCTAGAAAACAAACAACTACGAACAAAAATGATGAGTGAGCAGGTGTATTATCGTGATGCGAAAGCCATGGTTTGTCTTTCCACAATATCGGATATTTTCTTCCTATTGATTCTCGCAAGCGGCACATCCTTACTGGATCGCCATTAACGTTATTCAACAATTACTGAGCGATGATCATGCCATAGTTTTTTGGCCAAAACTCGCAAGCGACAAAATTTCACAATAATCGACGTGCAAAACCTTGACTTTGGATTGCATAACTTGGCCTGTTTTTTTTTGGTCTTGGCACTCCTGGGCTCTTTTGGGCAGATTGGACTTTGGTTTCGATGTCAAAACCATATACCAATAATTTGTCATCAGGTATAGCCCTTTCAAGCAAATCTGTATCACAGTTGACATCATTTAATAATTCCTGATCGATGCTAATGTAACGGTTTTATTCGTCAAAATTCAGCAGTTTTGATACGAACTTCGCTGCCACACGATATGCCAACATCCTGAGCAACTTTTTTGATAATGATTCAACGATTGTTCATTAAATTTTTTCCACTTTCTCGAAATTTTTATCGATTGTTGATGTGCTGAAATGTCGTGGACAAGTGTCGTATTCGACCTTCTGTAAAAAGCTTGTACCATTTGTGAACATTTTTCTAACTCAGAGTGCCATCACCGTATGCCACTTTCGAAATTTCAAGTGTTTTAACACCTAATTTCATGAACCTCTGGTAGAAATCCATTATATATCAAAGTGGAGTGCACTTTGAGTTTTTATTCTTCGAAAACCTAATTTCATTCTTTACACAACATTTGATGCAAATGCTTCAATTCATTTTTTCGATAGCCTATCACCAACAAAGTGAACATGCTAAATAGCTGAAGGTGTCAACATATCATGTTCAAGACAGATGTTCCAACATAAAAAAATAATTTGAATATTCACTCTATTTTTTCAACAGTCCATGATATGTCTATCAACAAAGAGGTAAATAAACTGATGAATGGGAAATAGTTGCAGAAATGAATTCAATGAAGGTTGAAGGAAATAGGGTAAGGTTGCTCAAGTCCTACTACGGCCTAAGTTGTACCCAGGCTATATCTCATCTGAAATTAATAAATAGCACCAACCAACTTGTGTTTTCAATCGAAACTATTTAGTCGACCGAGCAAACGAAAACAAGCGGACGGTCGACCGCCTCGCCTGTCTGAAACAGAAATAATTAAAACTAATTTTTTTATACAGTTTTCATATATTTTTCGAACTCATTTATAAGCTTATTATCGCAGCAAAGAGCATCTCACCATCTTTTTCACCTGAAGCTTTTCATAACTTGTATATGGTAATCGTTTAGGCATTCTCAAACGATCGTACATTTTTATGTTGTGGCATGATTTTAATTTTAAATTTATAAGACCCCACAGCTTAGGTTGTACCTATGCTCAATTCTTTAGTCGTACCGGTACGACTTAGGTATTGAGAAAATTGTTTTATAATTTACTTCATTTTTTACCAGCTTGTCGAAGAGAAAGTACAATACGTGGAAACAGGAGGACACGGATGAAGTTTTAGAGAAACATTGAAATTGAGAAATTGGATTTAATGAGGCATGTAGATGATATAATAAACCAAAGCCTACACTGCGACGACACTTGAAAGGTTTGAATAAAAAAACAAAATTTGAAAGACCTGATGATATGTCACCAGAGATGAGAGAGATATTAGCATAGCATTTAATGAATATAGAGTCTCGTTTCTTTGGACTTACTAGCACTTAATTCAGAAAACTTGCTTTTGAATTTGCCGAAAAATTTCAACTACCTTATTGTTTCACTAAGGAGAAGAAAATAGCTGGCAAAAAGTGGTATAACGAGTTTATGAAAGATCATCCTACTTTGTCCTTACGGGTTCCAAAACCAACCTCGATGATCAGAAGCAAAAACTTTGATAAAGAGCGTGTTAATGAGTTTTTTGATAAGTACGAAGAAATACTGGATAAATACAAGTTCGATGCACTCCAAATATATAATATGGATGAAACTACATTATCCACCGTTCACAAATCTGCCAAAGTTATTGCTGAGAAGGGAAAACATCAAGTGGGTGTAAACACACGGGGTACGACTTAAGCAACCTTATCCTACTTCTGATGCACTGTTTGGAACCTTTGGTGTAGTAATGAATATTACTGGAGTTTTTTCCCTACACCAAATCATTATTTTTAACACCTCGACACGTGTTTCGATCACCAAGTGATCATCTTCAAAGAGGAAGATTAAAACTAAAAACTAACGCGAGCTAACCCTATTTATGCTATATAGATATCCCATATAGGTAAACTATCTATTTACAACATACAAAAACGTGGTTCTGCAAGAATTGATGTTAGTTCCTTATTTCCCAGCGTCCCAATTCCACAGACCTTGCAATACCTCAGGGAATTACTAGAGAAAAATAATTTCAATAATAAAGATATCGATGAATTCGTTTCTCTTACTAATTTGTATATGAAACAAAATCGGTTCCAGGTAGAAGGTTGCTTTTATGAACAACAGGAAGGAATGGCCATGGGAAACCCCTTGTCCCCCTACCTGGCAGACCTGTTCATGAGCAGATTCGAAATGGTAACCAAAGAAAAGTTGAAGTATTTTCCTAGGATTTGGCTAAAGTATGTGGATAATATTGTCGCGATATTCGATACCGAAAAATCGAATATTGAGGACTTTGTTTCCATTCTAAATAATAGATGTCCATCAATAAAATTCACATATGAGTTAGAAAATAAGGGACAACTACCATTTCTTGACGTTTTGATAATGTGGAGCCAATATGGAGGGTTAGAATACGATATATTTAGAAAAGAAACAAGCACGTACAGGTATATTACTGATGGGAAATAGCAGCCACTAACGGTTTCTCGAGGGGTATTGTAGATGGCATAATGAGGACGAAGAAGTTTAGGTTAAGAATGAACGAAATCTCGACTTTCAGAAAGGACAAAAACCAAGATAAATACATCTCAGTTCCATACCACAAATATACGAAGAACTTTGGAAATATTTCCAAGAAACTAGATATGAAAGTGGTTTTTAAAACAAGCTATAATACACTACAGAGCCTTTTGGTAAGCCCAAAAGACAAAGTCGAGAATTCGGAAAAGTCTGGAATTAACGAAATCGAATGTAAGGACTGCGATGCAAAATATTATGGACAGACGAAAAGATCTATTAAATTAAGATATAAGGAACACATAGCACACTCAAAATATGGAAGACCTCAAAAATCAGCATATGCCCATCATATTTTGCAACAAAACCATTCCATAGATTTCGGTTCATTGAAATTAGTTAGACAAGTTAAGAACAACAGGCAACTAGATGCCTATGAGAGTATAGAAATAAGTAAACACAATAATATCATGAATAACGATGACGGACCAATACAAAAGAGCATACTATACTGCTTGTTAAAATAATGTTATTGGGTTTACTCATTACTACAAAGAACGCATTGGAAAATGAATTTAGATCGGCAATATTGTGAAATTGAGTTTTATATAGCACAAAATGGTTTTAAATACACCTTTAACAGTTAAATATATATTGTGAAATAATAGATAAGGAAAAATTGTAAAATTAATTTAGGTTAGTATACCTGTATGGATGGTTGGTATACCACCTAGATGGTTTACATGTATGGGATTTCTATATAGCATAAATAGTGTTAGCTAGCGTTAGTTTTTAGTTTCAATCTTCCTCTTTGAAGATGATCACTTGGTGATCGAAACACGTGTCGAGGTGTTAAAGATAACGATTTCGTGTTGGAAAAAGACTCCAGTAATATTCCTTACCCTACTGTCAAAAATTCTCACGAAATGTGCATTTTCGCAAATAACAGGATATGCAATTTTCCTCATTCTATCCTATAAATTTTCATGTGTATTTTGACAATGAGTGATCATTTCAATTTGGTGACTCGTTTGTAATTATATGATGTCTATTTTCGTATTGAAAAAGATTAATTCTATGAAGATTATCAAAATCAATTATACAGTTATACAGAAAGTTATTCAGTTCTACCATAGTATATTTATATACAGTACTCCCACTTCGGGTGATTTTTGGTTTGCATTTTCTACACGCA
>WOGN01000971.1:0-21132 GCA_015342105.1 Leptinotarsa texana | reverse complement strand
CAGAATCAACGAACTCAGGCGTGCGCAGCGCTATAGAACAGTTCTTTTAAAAAATTGTTCTACAGCGTCATCTAATGGCAAGTTACAGGAAAATTGATAGCCTCAAAACCTTCTCTAAGAAAAATTAATAATACGTGTCACTTTCATCACGATCGGTTGAGCGATGTAGAAGTTTATCACTTACCAACCAGCCATTGTTGAATTCAATTTTTTTTTAATAATTTCAATTTTTATTTGGCTAGACTATTTTGTCGAATTGAAATCCCTAGAGATATAGAGAGAGTATAGAGATTTTTCTCAACACTTCACGTGGATTCAGGCTCAAACACAAATGTTACTTACCAAGAAATAATCTGAATTGCATGTGTACCTGCAAATAAATTTTGGAAAGACACAACTGACAATAGAATTGTGAAACAGTTTAATATAATGAACAATCTAAGTCGTAAATATAAATCAACTAGTGTGGACAGCAAATTACGCTAGGTAATGTTCTATGCTAAACCGAATTATGCACATTTGTGGTTCCAGTTAGAAGACCTAAAATTCCCAGGCTACATCTAACATGACCACGTAGTTACCTATTATAGTTGCCTATAGCTCATTGGCTGACAACTCTAAGATTGTAGATAATTTCGATGGTAAATTAAAGTCCTGGATGAATTGCACACAGTGTTGACACTCATCAGTAACTTTTGACACTTTCTCGGATTTGTCTCTCCCCATATCACAAAGAACTTACCAATTATGTTTGTCGCAATGCTTGGATTCGTTCACAAAGGAAGAAATTTTGGATGGGAATGAAAAACCGACCTGTTCGAAATGCAAGAGTGTTATCGATGACATAAATAGATGAAATTCATTTCGTGACATAAAGTCGTGAAACATCGATGTCTACCGGTGGGGATGACAGTGTTCCATGAACGTGAAATTTTCACCGTTCATTTAGTATATTGTGTACGAATTCTCTGAGTGATATCTGATTCAATTCTTTAACGAATGTTTGGAATACGAACTGGGTATAGAAAAGTGTTTTGTATAATTCAATTTTCATATGAAAACATTTTCGAAAGAATTTTTCTTTCGTGTAATTCAATGTTTATATGAAAGTAACTGTTTGTGTCTGTAAGTACCTTCTTTGCATAATCTACACAACTATGTATAGATTCACTTCTTATTGCTTCCTTTATTTCTTGGAATATTCCCCCATTTTTTGTATCAAGATGTAGTAGTAGAGAGTCAAAATATTTTGTTCCTAGAAACAATACTTATTGCCAGTTGGAGAAACGCATAGACAGCAATTTCCGAATGCTAAGAAGCAAACATTATTGTTACAACCAACTTAATAATGAAAGAAAAACAATCAATTTCAGTAATTCTAGCGATTTATACTCTTACATTAAAGTTTATATTCATTCGCTAAATGGAAATAATGGTCTATAAATAACAGTTTTATAATTTCTCAGTGTCTATTGTGAATTATATCTACTGTAAGATTGAAAATTTTCAATTTCAAGAAAATTTGGTTTCAATTGACATTCATATTTCCAGCTCTACACCTCAAAAACTGTTCATTGATAAGTGTTTACTCGAAATATCTTTTTTGTAGCAAAGTCAATTTCCTACGAAATCTGCACACTCATTTTTTCTAAAAAAATTTTTCAATACTGAAAAATCCAGTTGAAACCGAAAATAATGTATGTGTGAAATCACATTTTTGAATGAGCAAAGCCTCTATTTGGCTTTTTTTTCAACAGAAATGTTTTTTATGAATTTAATCAGACTTTCAGGTAGGATCAAGGAAAAAATATCGAATAAAAATAAAACACCCTAATATACATATAATATATAAAGTTTCTACAAATATTTGAATTTATTATGCGTTTTCATTGATAAATCAACATTTTTGAGTAGATTTTTCATTTTTATTTATTATTTTCATCATTGGATGCATCAGTATCCACTTTGTTTGATTCCAAGTCCAAGACAGTTATGTATGGGAAATGAGATAAATATGTTTGGTGGGACAGTATCGTGGTGGGTTAACATGGGTGGTTTGCTCCACTCACTCAGTCGACTGCTGAACCGGTGGTTCAAGCTGCGAGGTAGGACGATCGATTTTCACTTTCAGTTTCACCAACCCGTACTAGGAATCACACGTTGAAAAGTAAGGCTTCGTTAGTTATCAGCTCGCAAAAGATTCACTTCTGACAGATATTTCAACAGATTTTCGATAAGATTCTGGAACTAATTATATACAGATCAGAAAATAGAATATTCATGGAGGTCCCAAAGGCCAAAGTACTGAAGTGAATATAATTAAATTGATGGATGTAGCCGTTACTACGTGGTAGGAGATCATGATGAAGAGAGAAATGAAAATTTCTATGTTTTTTACCACTTTTATTTGTAACTAACATTACTGCAGTTTCATCCTATATGAACATTCTCATACTTGTACAATACACAACAAATAGTTCCTACAAATATATAGCAAATAGTTTATTGTATAAGATTGAGAATGTCCATATAGGACGAAACTGCAGTAACGTTAGTTACAAATAAAAGTGGTAAAAAACAGAAATTTTCATTTCACTTTTCATTGTGAATATAATTGGTTATGAAATGTCGAAGACAAGCAACCCCATTAATCAAATCGTTATTAATTGACTGTCGATGTTTTCAATCAATTCTCAAGCATGTTTGACATCAATTCCTGAAGAATGTCAGTGGTAAAAGTAAAAGGTCGCATTAAATGGATTTGGTTGTAGAATTGGATTTCCCAGTACGTCTCCAACAATCAAGTTGTGAAATTATGACATAGTCTGATGACAGTGTTGTAATACATATTCTCGGTGTGATGAGAATATGGAGTTTTATGATGCATAAATTTTTTTGATGTTAGCTCCGTATAGAAAGAGAAATATAAAAACACAGCCATTTGACGAATGTGACCTAAATGGTCAACGTGATCCGAGAATAAACGGATATATTTGATGTACGTAGAAAAAAATACTTTTCATCCCTTCAAAAACTCAAAATCACAAATTTCGGAAACTTATTTTCAACCAAGAAGCCGAAACTTATACATATGGATGATGTATACAAAAATTACAATGTGATTGAATTCAATCGTCCTTCCAAATATCTACAAATGATGTAATTGGAAGACACTGAGAAAAATTATTGACGATTTCCCTTTATTGGTGAACCATACTCACTATACAAAACCAGTACTGTTTTCAAATACAACAACTGCATTACTTTTTTACTAGCATTTCGTCAGCCGAGTGGGCGTCTCCAGGAGATGAAATAAGCCACATTGATGGTGAAACATGCTTAATTGAGAGTGTTACAGTTCTGTTATTTTATGTTTTACGCCAGACGTTTCGGTTTCAGATCTGAATAATAATAATAACATAATATTAGGTTGTTTAAAAAGTTTTTTCCATTTCAATGAGTCCATTTTCAACTGTAATATCTCAGTGAATACAAATTCAATTCAATCGAAATGATCGCCATTAGGAACAGTGCAGTTTTGACAACGTAACAAAAGTCGATCAATTCCGTCAGCATGAAAATTTTGTATTTTAGATTCGATGAAGTATGTGAAGGCCGTATTTACCTGGTCCTGATTGGCGACGTTTCTAACAGTGAGAAAAGTATCGAACTGCTTGAAAAAAATGGTAGTCTGTTGACGAGAGGTCTGGGGAGTATAGTAGGTGAGGAGAACTCCGACGATCAATTCGTATAATATGCGGACGATGACTTGTGAAACGTACAGTACCAGTGCCGGCTGCTGGAGAGCTAATTTTCTTTTCACTCCGTCGATTTCTTCGCAATAGGACTCTGCTACGTTGGTTTGGCCTGGTTGCAGAGAGTTATGGAGAATAACACCAGCCGTTGACCACCATGGTTTTTCTCTTTGGGAAGTGCCTGAGTGGCTCATCGATATCTATCCACGGTCCTGAGCGTCTCCTGTTGTCGTAGATAATCCTTTTTGCATCATACGTGATAATTCAATTCAAAAAAGCATCATTTTGGTTGCGCAAATTGTTAATCGAAACGTGACAATTTCTGTCGATCATTCAAACGTGGAGCACCCACTTTTTGAGCTTTCTGACAATTTGAATACGTTTTAAACCATGAAAAATCGCACGGGAGATAACGCCCACCATGGTTCTCAAATCCTCGTCCCGACCACTTCGGGGCTCATCTTCAAGGCTAAAATTTCCTGTACAATATTTCGCAACCATCATCGCAAACCAACATCAACATTATGATTGCCAAATTCCTGCTTAATTTTTCGGGCTGTTTCAGCAGCGCTTTGGTTCAATTTAAATTCGTAAAAAAAAATTGACCAAAAATCGCTGGACGGCATCATATGAACAGCATCAATGTATAGAGTACGAAATTCTCTATCCCACGAAACAGTAAAATAAATATTCATTAAGATTTGAGGTTATGACACACATTAAATTGAAATGAACAAAACGTTTGAAAAAATATGATAACAATATTATTTATAGAAGTATATTTATAGAAGAGATTGAGTTTTGGGAAGAAAAGCTTTCCGGCTTTCTAACTATCCACCTTCATACAAAAACTGTGATAAACTTTGGAAGAAAGAGAGAAAATAAGTTGCATGTACGTAAGTGAGATTTTGTATCGTAACTCTTTCATATGATATATTATAAAGCGTTTTTCTGGATAATACCTATTTCAATTCCATAAGGGATGTTTGGAGTAGGTACAGATGAAATAGGAAAAAGTGATTTATATTCAATTAAATATTCATGCCAGTTTTTATCTCAAAGTAACTCCATTGTATGATCTACAAGGGTTCATTCCAATTTCAATGGCTTTCTTTCTTCCTTCGTGAGTTTCCACATTTCTTAATGAAATATAAGAATATGATGCTAAAACGATCTATCTATTGAGGAATGTTTTCAAGAATGAGATATAATGTTTGAGAGATCTTGTATGATTGATCAATTGATATGGGCAACTTGTGAACAGGTAGACCTATTATATCAAAAAGTAGTACCTAATAACGAACTTTTTCGAATCTATAAAAGATGTTCGAAGTACAAATTTAATGGTAGAAAGTAATTTTCGCGTCTACACATTAATTTATTCATTTTGCTATCTTTTCTCTATTTTGTAAATAGATGGAGAAGCAGGAAGCCAAAGATTTTCTATTCATCCCATATATATTTCCTGAAGAATATCTGCGCCTCACTTCATTAATGTCGATTCATCAACATTTCGAAGAGTTCAACAGAATGATAAGTAATAAAAACTCTCACCGATTACTTGGTCAAAATGAGTAACAACATCCATGACAGTGTTATTAGCATTTTTGCATCAAACTGTTACATCACTTTGTTGTAACAGTAACTGATGTACATCAATGTACCATTAATATACATTAAAAAATTCTTATCTCAATGGTAAAACAGTAAATCAAACAAGTTCTGAAATACTATAAGAAGTACTGTCAAAGGATCAAATATATATATTTGGATTCTAGTTTCAAAACAATTTTTCAACGAAGTCAGTGAAAACAATGCTAAATGTGAATTGGTGAGTATACTCAACGTAAATAATGTTCGATCCATTTTATCAAATATACTGATGAGTAGAGATAGTGGAGGTGACGATGTTGAGACCACAACTAACAGCCATTCAGTAGGGAAGAGCTAACAAGAAAAAAGCACGCACTTTCATCGATGACGTGGTGGTGAAGGGACAATACCCAATTTCAAACATTGCATTCGATTGTTCGTCAGTTTTTACTCAACCTATCAGATCAAAACGAGATTGGAAAGAAAAGAAGCTGCTAAGCTTTTGTTCGAGCACAATTCCTCATTTCTATTTGTTTTCTATCGTTTGAGACAATTTTGCTGGAATTGGATAAGTAGTTCAACCGTGCATACACACCAAAGGTGTAACAATGAGGAGCCACATTGATTGCTGCGTAATTGCTCATCCTTCTTGAGGAAAATCGATGGCAACATTCAATTCACCTCTAAATATTTTCGTTGGAGAGGATCTTTTTGAATAACTGAAACACGAGAAAATTGTGTATTAGTAGGGATATCAAATCATACCAAAAAGTAATGAAGATTAGTGATTAGTGTTCACAGTGCACTCCATATTGTATTTTAATTGATTTTAATCGACCAACAAAGTTGTCTACAATCTTAGAGTTGTACACCCTCAACTATCTCAGCTTTTTTGCTGTCGCTCAATTTCTCGTCAATATCCGTTAAGGTCGATTTAGGTTTCTTAGTAATGCTATCGAGGTCAAAGACTTTCGCGACCAAGGTTTTCAGTGTCACTATTTTTTGGTCGTCGATTTTTGGAATGTTTTCAAGACGTTTCGCTGGCGCGAGTGGCTAGCTTCTTCGTAGGTTTATTACATCCTGATTACATCCTGAGTTTATCTTCGATGACTGGATATGACCGCGTAACGCGTATTTATGTTGACTCAGGTGGTTTGGTATGCTAATACCTGTACCTGAATCAGAAAATTTGCTTAAAGCGTGTTTATGTTGATTTAGGTAGTCTGATGTGATGATACCATTACCTTGATTAGGTGAATTATCAATAACATTAGTCGACTCTTTACTACCTGCCATCATATTGTTTGCTATTTTTAATTTTTTGAGAATGTGATTTCATAGTTTTCATTTTGCAGTTTCCAAGTCTACGTCTCACTTCAGTTTCTTCGTAGACTGTCAATCGATATCCATAAACTGTTTCCAGAACCGGTACTATTGATAACTTATTTAAACTGCTCTCTTTTGGAAATATCGGCTCCCATTACTGACCTTGTTGCTCCAGTATCGATGATGGAAAAGCACTGATGATTATAGAGAAATCTGTCAACAACTAGGCTGCTACTGTTGCTTTCTATCATGGAAATCAAATACCTCGGGGTTTGGAATGCAGCAGCTATTATACCTCTCTCAACCCCGGCTGAATGTAGCTTTTTCAAATCCTGACAATCGAGTTCGGATGATCTCGAACGCCAGTCTCTTTTCTCGTCATATGTTGAACGATATTGACAGTACCACTTTAAATGACCTTCTCTGCCGCAGTTATAACCTTCAGGCCACCCTCTTGTCTTAGGTACAGTTCCATCCATCAAATAATTCTTCAAGAATTCTTCTAGACCTACCATGAGTCGATCTGTTCCTTCATCTTCCTTTTCATTGATGGCCCTCACTAGAACTTTCCGTTGTTCATCCTCAGCGATTCGTGTAGCACCGCATCACGAACCCCGTAGATGAAACTATGGACACCAACCCCGTGGGTGAAGTTATCAGGTGCTTCTGGGCAGACGAGACCAATCTTTTGACTTAGGCCCCAAACTCATGCAGACTCTCTGATGGACCTTGAGTTCTCTCCTTCAGTTGAGCTTTGTAGTCTTGTTGTAGGTGCTCACTACCACACCTGATCTCCAAAGCTGATACGACTGCTTCATAATTCTTCTGCCTATTCACTGAAATACTTTGCAGAATTTCGAAGGGTTTTCCTCGTAGTGCCAGTATGAGAGTTGTTGCTTTCTTCTTATTTTTCCACCCTTTATTTTCCGCAGCAGCCTCAAATTATCTGCAATAAATTGATCATGGAGATTCGCTATTGAAGATCGAAGTTTTAATAAAACTGCTAGAAGGGAGAGATGTTTCCACTTTGCATTTTTCCACAGCGATCCTTTATGAATGCGGTCAAATTTTTGATGTTCCAGAAAAAATTCTTAATTTTTTTTATTGATTCCTTCAAATTTCTCTTCAAATTTCCTGTCAACCCCAAATATTTCAATTAATGAAGGTACATCTGATTGTCTTTTTCCTGCTTTTTCTGTTTTTTCTGAATATTTACCTGTTTCTCTTGAAGATCGTGAATTATCACCAGGTATTCATTTCTGCGTAATTTGTCTTCCTCCTTCCGTCATTCATCTTCTTCATTTTGGCGTTATCATTTTTCCTCCAGACTCACTTGCAAAGCTCAAACGTTTTCCCAAACTTTTCCTTTTTGTCGTAATCTACTCCTTGTATTCACCATAAAACAGAAAAATTTTAATCAATTATCTCACTTCTGACACCAAATGTAACGATTTTCCCCGTTGATTGACTAATAATTGACTACACTGAACAGAAATCAAACTTGACTTTATTTCTCTTCAAATAAAACACATCAACTTTTATTGGAATGTCTATCACCTTACTTGATAGTTCCGCGTACCGCACTGTAACTCCCACCTGACTGTCTTGATGTGCGAGTGAATCGCGCTTATATTTGGCAGTCGAAGGTCCTGGAACATTCCTCGGAATTCCTTCGAAGCCGGTAAAGCCAGCAAAGATGCTGAGCGCAGACCTAAACCTCCGCGATTCACAGACAATGTTGCTCAAGACCAAAAAATAGGCAAAACAGGTGTAAAATTTTCAATCATTTTACGTAGTTGATCATGAAAGTTTTTGAGGTTTACTTGAGTTTTTCAGCAAGGAGAGCATCAGTAGTTTCGGAATGGCTAAACAATTTTTCAATTAGAAAAAGGAAGTGTGCATTGGTGAATTAAATCAACGGGTGAAAATCACGTGGAGAGTATCTAGTTTTGTCTGCAAACTTTCATAAAGAGTTCAAAAGTGAGAATAGTGCCAAATGGTACCCATTTTGATTATCCTATTATCCTTGTAATTTTATACCACGTACAACTTCCTGCAAAATATTCTGTATCAATACTTGTTGAGTTCGTGACTGATTTGTTTCAAACTGTTGATAATCATTTCCATATACTTCAATATAATGTCAATATTATCTCTAATACATTCGTCATCCAGATACCAACAGTTGGATTTTTAATTAGGTTTTCTTGTTAGCTCTTGAATGGTTAGGCAGAATAATGCAGGTCCTAAAGGAGACGTAGCCCTGATATATAAAAAGGAATAGGTCTGGCAAACCCTCTTCCGTCCGTTGTTACATCAAATTGCTGTCGATCATGTTGAATACGTTTTTTAAATCTGACTTTAGGAACATTTTTGATAACGAATTTAGATTTTGGTGGATATATAGGCGTGCTGCATGAGCGACTGCTCCGCATCCTAGTGGAGTACCGAAACCAAATTGAATAGGACGTAAAATGGACACTCTGAGTAATTGAGGCTCCCAGATCATGAGAGATTACAGAGATGCACCAAAAAAGTGAGCAGTTTTTCTCTAGAGTTACCAAGCATCATAACTAAAAAGATCATATATAGAAATGCAGACTTTCACGGCTGGCGTCAATGTTTTATGGGTTTTACCGTGGTCTTCTTTGGTTATAATTCCCAAACGTTTCGACTGCAACTGTGAAAGTCATCTTCAGTGGCGTGGTTGAAGCACTCTTCTTGATGTGTGTACTGACACCTCAAAACCCGGAAACCAATCAAAATTCGAAAACCATCTAGACCTCCAGCTGATCCAGTGCGGAACGCTTTCACTGTTGCAAGTAAAATTTGTTCAGAAACTTGAAACATTGAATTGCTTCTTTGATCAAGTAAATTTAATATTAAGTATTGAGTTGATGATGTTTGAGAATGAACTCCAATAAAATATCCTTGTCATAATAAACGAGAGTATCGTTAGAACTCAGAATCTCAATGGCAGATGATTTATTGCCGTCTCCAACTTTATTTGAAATAATTTTTGTGATATTCCCTCTAAATTGTTTGCCAATCGCTGCCCTGGTGAAATGCGTAGAATTTGTTTTTATCGTTTTTTGATAATGTACTTTGTTTTCTTTCATTCAGGTCTTTGCTGGAATTTTTAAGTAAAGAATCTTTTGATTTCAAAATGGTATGTTCTAAATTTGACATTATGAATTTCGAAACCAGTTTTTGATTTGAATGATTCGTGAAAAGTTGTGCAAACATTTCTTATTGTTCAGTTTATCATAAGGGGTGGAATCCATTCGAATTAGTGAAAAAAGATCTGTATAAAATTCAAAACTTGGATTGAACCTGTATGTCAATCGTGACATATGAGAATCATACTGTAAGGACTCATGAAATTATTGTTACCGACAATAACCATTTAATAACCATCCCATACTTGTGAAGGAGAGAAAAATGTGCGAAAAATTATTTCCCCCAAAGCACTTTGAAATGAGCCAGAATAACTCTATCATTAATATCTTCTCCAACTCACTTTATAGCTAGCTCTGAGGGTAGCTGGGTAATTTTTCATTTGGAATTCAGGCATCCCCTATCTAGCTTATTCCAATACTTTGTGTACGAGAGATGCATAAAAAATTATGAAGAATGTTACGAGTCTTTTCATTAGCCAACGGTTCATAATTTAATTCAGTATCAGGGAGTTAAATGTCGAGAAGGGTGAGAGCTGAGACGGATGAGAAAGTATTTGAAACGTTACCGATAATAATATGTGATCGAATTGGCTGATTGAATAATACTTCACTGTGAGATTTTCACTGGTCCTGTGGGAATCTCAGAAAAGTGTTACTTGAATGAGATAATAATAATAATTTTATAGAACTCGATCAATCAATCAATTTTTTCAGATTTGGATGACATACTCTGAAATCATTCTATGTGTACAAAACTAAATTGAATTGATAGTCGAAATTAAAAATATTTATATGTAAGGGTTATATGTAAGAAGCATCAAGTTATACTGAATATGTAAATGAAAATTGTCACAACTCGAGTGTCGCTGAGCCATCATGAATATCGTCGTTTCTCCGTGATTTTAATTTGTAACTTCTTTTTCCCCTGAAAAAGTTTCATGAAGGTAGAATAAAACTTGAGTCCTGATAACTGGTACTATTGGTGTATCAAAGATCATCTGGCATCGTAGAATGCGAGGAAATTTGAATAGCAAAATTACAATTACCCCTGTGGCAGTGATGAATACAGGGGCACTTGAAAAGTGTGTATTATCGACTGGAATCTCCTCAAAAACGAGGGATTCATCTAGGAGGAATTTTCTCCAGATGAATAGGTGGCAGCTTCTTTCCGAGTGGTATTGAAGTCATTCGGACTTTTGACAAGACTAGGGGCTACTAGTGCGTGAAATCCTTGGAATTCATGTAACTGGCTTGGTGTGACTGGGGTGATTTCTTCTGTCAAACTTGTTTGCATTTGGCTTCATCTTCAGAGAGGTGTAAACTTTGGGCAATGCAAGGTCGAATTATTGAAATTTGGCAAAGGAATCAAGGTTTTACACTCTTGCATGGTTTCTGGGAATAGTGATGTAGCCCAAAGTTCTATATCAAATACGGGTCTGGAGGTATAATGGTGGATTGTAAGGATTGTTTATAGGTGGAACTATATGCATTCCTCTGGGTGCGGAGGGTAATGATTACTGCGGTGGAGTCATGAGAATCGACGGGGATCAAATAGTAATATTTCTCTACTAGTTCAGCATGTTGGCTAGTTATTTAATGTCGAGCTGTCGTCTAAATGATCATATTCATTTATATTGATTGTATAATGCTATTATACAAGGTATTGATATTTGCAAACACAATAACATTCTCCAGGTCGGTCAGCAGTTATAAGGTCTTTTTTTATTGATTCGGCCATTACCTACTTGATGAAGATCCCTAGCACTTAATTCACTACGAAAATGCGTGTTATCGAAATATGTCGTAATATATTTCATCAAATAATTTTTGTGGAGATCCATTCTTAAGGTGTAGTTTATGAAGTTATGAGGTCATTTGCTAGGTTACTTGTAGGGTTCAAATTTTCTGATCGAAAGGTGTACAGTTATGGTGAATGATTTCAAAAGTTGTAGAAGTATCATTAATTTTGATGACTGTCAGATTCATCTATTTGACATGTGTCGGTAGAATTGTCTTCATATTCTTAATTCTATTTCGTTTATTCCTCGAAATTTTGACTGTTCCTCGTGATCGTTTGGAATTATAATATCTTGTTGGTTTCCTTCGTTAGCATCTTTCAAGATTTCGTTGCATTTTACGAAATGTTAGGCAGGTTGACTGATATTGGGTATCTAGGTCAGCATATTTGACTTTTGTTGGAATATAGTCCTTGAAGAATTTTTTTTGCGGAAGACAAATTCCATTTTCATCTGATTATCGTAATAATTGGAAGGACTTCCGAATATTTGATTCATATGTGCTAGTTTTTCTTGAGTTCATTAGCTGTATTCGTTGAAAACGTTATTTTTTGTTCAGGCTGTTCTGAACTTTCATCAGCTGTGTCGGTTCATGATCTCTTTTTCGGTTAGTTTGGGTCAGAATTTTCGTCATCTGTGTCAGTTGATGCTGTTTTCTGTTGAGGATGGTCGAGAATTTCGTCTACAGTGTCAGTAGCGAAGGTGTCTCGGCTGATTCTTCTTTGAGATTGATTGGTTACCTAGTTTCAATTGATACATTGTTGTATAACGAAGCACTTTCTTCTTCTTTGTTGAATGTTTCAATGTATTCCTTTGAAGAAGGCTTCTTTGTTGTGTACGTCATAATCTAATTCTTCTGATTTCAATCTCCATCGTATCAGTTTGGAATCAGCTTCTCTCACAGAGAAGAGTCATTGAAGAGGCCAGTGATCGTCTACACTATTGCAAGCATTTCCTTTTCTATCGTTGTTTAATTTGGTTCGCTTTCGTGCAACGTACGAGAGGCATATTCAATTAGTTCATCCTTTCCAATAGGTCCTTGCTATAGAATTATCACCTGTAGCTATATTTCTGGCATTCGTCGTGAGATTGAACGGCTTCCTAGAAAAAAACATTCCATGAATTTCGGTGCTCGATTTTAGTTATTTTTTTTCAAGACAGGAGGTGAGTGCTTTGTTTATTTTTGTGAAGTCCTTGATGAATTTTATATAATATCCTAAGAGGACTAGGAATCCATTTTTGTTGTCAATATGAATGTAACACTCAGGTAGCCCATGCCACTTTACATAAAATCGTAAATGTGTTTCATTTGATTGCCTTATACTCACCAGGTCACGTGTAAATGCATTTTTGTCGTTTTGATCTCCAAAATGTTAGGAAAAGACGTTTTGTATTTCATTCCAAATATTACATACACATACGGAAACAACTTATTTTGCTTTTCCTTAGTAAGTTGTTTCCGCTTATACCATACATAAACTATTTTTTCTGAATGCATTTGATATTGGCAGGGGTTGATTTATTATAATCGGTGAGAGGGGTTGCTAATATTTCGTTAGTTCGGACTTCCATTTTCTAATCTATTATAAATTGATTTGAAAACCCTGAAAAAACCAATTACAAAATTAATAAGATCAACCGAAAATAACAATTTTGTTGAACAAAAACTGAATTTACATAAATCAACATACAAGCTACAACCAAACAAATAAAAATAAAAATATTAATTGAAGCTGAAAAACAAAGATTATCACCCGAAGACGATTGTGGATACTAACAATTGAAGCGTCGTGACATAACTTGGTTTGAAACCTTTTCAATTTTTTCAATTTGTTTTTCATTCTTGCTAATAATAATTTTCAATCTTTATTTTTCAGCTTTTATTGATATTTTAATTTTCATTTGTTTGGTTGTAGCTTGTATGTTAATTTTTTGTAAATTCAGTTTTTGTTTAATGAAATTGTTATTTTCGGTTGATCTTATTAATTTTGTAATTTTTTTTTCAGGGTTTTCAAATCAATTTATAATAGATTAGACAATGGAAGTCCGAACTAATGAAATACACCACAAAACATTGTCAACCACTTTCAAACAAAAATTGCTAATATGTTTGTTTGAGTATTCGTGAAGCATGTAAGGGTTCCCATGAAATTCAGAAACTACGCACACATTTTTGATGTCAAAGTTTGTTCTTGCCATTATTACCTGATTACGATTACTAATATTCAAATGTATATTTGATTCACTGTGGTTCTGATTCGATAAATTTTCAATAGATAAATTCTCAGTAAGATCACTCAATTCAAGCTCTCCACTGAGGTCAATGAATGGACTAAGAATAGGGGAATCTGATATGGATATAGCCTTGGCCTTCGAAGAATAGTCATGCATGATACCGCTGTCGAGAAATTCTCTGTTTCGTTTCTTGTATAAACGTTTAAAAACGACGTGAAACTTTTACGAGCTCCTCTGCGAATCCTACCGACTGCGCCAGTTAAGGGTTAGTTTTGATACGTTTTCAGAAAAGTTTATTTTATCCAAAAACACGTGTTACAAGCTAGATGTATCAAGTCAGGCTGTGTATGGAAATGAAAATTCTCATAAGAATAAAAACTGCAAGTTCAAGAGTTTTTTTAGCCGGCGGTGTCGAATGTCATTGATCATTCATGATTGTCGTCGATTTTCCGTGACTCAGGATTGAAACTCGAATCAATGTATAAAAGACTTGAATTATCCAGATGACACAATAATTTCTGACCCTCATATATAAAAAAACATTCTCATAAAATCAAGTATCTAGTAAATTTTTCATATTCCATATTGGCAGTTTGAGTAGTACATAGGCGTATATTGAGCGAATTTTGAAAATATGTTATTTTTGATTATCTTTCACAAACTTTCTGAAAATTTCGAAAAATTATTCAACTGTAATTATGTTTGAGCTACGTTCCAAGCATTCTACCTTCTTCTAGACACCAAAACATATTTACTCAAAACAAATGTCTTCTATCAAATGAAAAAACTTTCTTCATTAATGAAGTGTGAACAGTCATTATGGAATAAACTCATTTTTCATCAAGAAAATGGAAGTTTTTCATTGACCCTATTTTGGAATTTTTTCATGATCCACAATATGAAAAAGTTATATTACTTATGAAGGAAAAAACTTCTGTAACATCTACCGGGGGTATTTTGAAAAATATGATAGAACTGACCGACACTTGAATGAAAATTCATTATAAAGTATTCAATGGGAAAGAAAGGTTTTTTTCAAAAAATTATGTATACAAATATGCATGAGAATAACAGTTGCTTTTATATAACATTGAATTACACGAAAGAAAAATACTTTCGAAACAAATAGTTTCATATAAACACTGAATTATACAAAACGTGCTTTTCTCTATTTATTTGGTATTACAAACATTCTTCATGGAATTTAATCAGGTATCATTCACAGAATTGCTACACAATATAGTACATGGAAGAGGTAAACTTTTTCTTGAAAGGAACACAGTCAAACTCACTGGTGTACATCCGATGTTTTGGCTCAAAGCACTCGCCTTATCACTAAAGATGGAGAAGTAGAAAGTCAAATTCTTTCCTAAAAATTATATTTCCTGAAAATATACCCCTTTTAAATCAAACAACAGCTATAGGTCTGGGATTTACCCAAGTAAGCGAATGACTGTCATTACATAAATTCATCAAGATAAGAGTAGAATAAACTCATTTGTGACATAAAGTCTAAATTTCACGAATAAATTGAGTGTTTCATCTTATATTGTTACCCAGATTTGCTGCTTAACAGGCGACGAGGCTGGTGTCTTAAGCAGAAACATCGGATGTCCACCAGTGATACTGACAGTGCTTCATGTAACTAAAATTTTACTTGTTTCATTTACTATTTTGCGTGGCAATTCTCTGAATAATATCTGATTCAATAGCATGTTCAGAATACAAACTGAATAAAAAACTGTTTTTGTACTTGTACTTGTTTCGTTATTCAATATCATCATCAGGCTTCACAGTATTCTGACGTATCAAGCGAAATTCGTGTCACAGTTTTGTGAACTTTCAAGTAGAAATATCACATTGAAGTAAATTTTTGATTACGAGGATGTTTCGAAAATGAATCGAATAAAAAAAACTGTAAGATTCAGTATACATTTTCCATTTCTGAAGGCAGAGAGAGAAATTTCAGCATCCGAAACATTAAGATGAGTATCTGTATTTTTTTTTGGCAAAATTATTGAATACTAAGAAATAGTGCACTTTTTTGATGATTACTTACTTCGAATTCACGCAATAACATACCGTGGTTAAATTAAAAGTTTGCATTTTCTATATATTACAATTTTCATATATTTCAGGTTATGTAAGGTGAAAACGTCCTGCAGATTAATCCCTTTTGAAGTTTTGAGGTGTCAAGTTGAATATTGTTTGCAGATAAATCCCTTTTAAATGTTTGAATTATACGAACGGTCGAATCACATCGTTTACAGAAAATTTCAAAACTCTGTACAACGATCTTTTTAAATTCAACTGAGCCATATCCGTGGAAGAGCATTTGAAATACTCAAATTTTTTAGAATCAACCAATACAAAACTAACAAATTTTTCCCTGCATTTTTACTGAATTAATAAAATATATTTTTGGGAGATATTAGTTTTCAGTTCTTCCTCTTTTTATGAACAGTTATGGTAAACTCACAAAGGTATAACAAAATCAAATTTGAAGTAAACATTCAATTTCACGAATGAAAATACGTCCGAAATAAGTACTCTCATATAAACATCACATGTTGGAAAGTAGGACCTCGTTAATCCTCAACTCGCACAAGTTTCGACTTCTGAGGGTTGTTGTTCGTAGGAGTGCGATAGCTGGTTGACGGAAAAACTTATTTTAAACAGATTTTTGAACAGAAACAGAATTATCCGAAAAATCATTATTTTCCATTCATTATTAATGGAGTTTTTTCCAAGACCAAACCGTCAGTTTTAACACCTCAACGCGTGTTTCGATTACCAAGTGATCATCTACCTTGAAAATGCATTGGAATCCACCAGGAAATAGAAACCCAAAAGGTTTGTGCGTTTTTTTTTAATTTTTTGTTCTCTCTTCTCAAGGGTGAATGGGCAAAGAGTTGCAAAATACATACATGAATTTCAGTTTCAAAATGAAAATCGAGCTATCTGAGCATTTTCCTGAAATATTTCTGTCAACGATGTTTTGGTTTCTATAAATTGACTTTGGGAAGTTCTGTATACGTTGGTGAAGAAGAAAAGTCCTTTCGAAAAAAAAATAAAAAATTCTCTAGGCAAATTCAACCAAAAATTATCATAGAAACATTGGAAAATTCATAACTGCAACACTATAAAAAAGCTGAAACATAAATGGAATGATTTTGATAGGACTTGAGGTCTCCTCTCTAAAAGAGTTTTTGGACATAAACGTTTGGGCTACCCTGTATCCATTTAAAATTATTCGAAAGAGTCTCCCTGTACTATCGAACAAAATCGATGTTCAATATTTCCTCCCATTCTTGAGTTACGCAGAAAGTATTGTTCCTTTGTGTTCATTTGTGTCAATTTGGTAGCTGTTTTGTTCGTTTATTATATCTTAAGATCCCAACGGCTTTCATTCAATACGCTGAAATAATGGTGGTTCACTAAAATCATGGTATATTCGACTCAATAGTTGGTTGAATGAGGTAGTTGTACTCCGCTGATTGCATGCATTGTTCTCTTTGTTATTATTGACTAAGGAGAGTGAATGTTGTGTCTTTATGGATATTTCACAAATGATTGCCATGCTGGCTGATGAATGTTCTACATATTTTCAGTAACATCAAAGGTGGATAATCAGAATCACTAAAAAATATATTTTTTTGAAGTTGATCAGCTTTAAAACCTAAAAATAGACAAATTAATGAAGCAGAAGAAATAATAATCAGACAAGATAATCAAAAAATATATGAAGTGAAAATGAAAGGAACATTTCATAAAGAAACAAAATGAGAAAAATCTGAATGAAATGAACTAATCTGTGTCGAGAACAAAATTCACTACCCAAAAATTTGCCTAATATTTTAATCCAAGCTACTCAAAATGTTTAGGGATAATGAATCACTCTTTTCTAAGCCTTCCTCTATTCGTATCAGTCGATTCGGGAACTCATTTATGTCGTTTAGGATTTCCATACTCATCTGATTGAATGCACCATTGCTCAATTTGTGCGAGAATTTTGTAGCCTTTTCATGAAACAGCTCCTTTCTATCGAGCTGGAACCCGTTTAGCAAAAGATCCATATAAAAGCCGCAGAGATTACCTCACTCCTGCGGCAACACAAGGGTAAGCCAATGTAGCAGTCTTCTTCAACAACGTTGAGAACATTGTTCATCAAAGCGCCTGATCTTCAGTTTCCTAAGGTCAAGTGGACTGAAGTCGGAAACTGAGGGGTTCCTAATGGCCTACCAGTGTGTTCTCAACACCTTAGACGCGTGATGGCCGTAATATACTCGCTGTCAGCATGTCCAGCATATGCAGTCTCAGCATATATCCATCGACGTGGTCCTAAGAGTGCTTCATTACAACATACAGCAATTTTGAAATACTGACGACACACAGGTGATGCACTACGCTCCGGAGGATATTGAATATGTTATAGGAACGATTTTATTGAATTCATTGATAATGAGTTCCACAGTAGTTCATTCATCAGCTAGTTAATTATTCAAATCATTTTCATTTCATTTCCAATTACAAACTTAAATCGACCTATTAAAAATCAAATTGACGGGCAGCATGCTGTCACAGGTAGTCAACGATGCGACGTTGACTGTTTAGTTGAAATAGAAAATTAAAGATAATGGAAGTAGTTGTTTTGAGAGGGTTTTTTTCCGGTTTGTATCTGAAAGTTATCTATTTATGATCTGAATATTTTTGTGTAGAGTTTATTTTCAACTTATTTGCTTTTTTTTCTTCCCCCGGAAGTTTTCAATTTTTTTATGAAGATGGAAAAATAGAAAACCAAAAATATTTTACAAAACTTCTCAAAAAAATACCTTCCTCAAAAATGTCTATGGCTTGGATAGAGAAGCGTGTGAATTTCTTTAACACTGCCATCGTGACATGAGTAGATTTGTCTCTTTCGGCAAATTGAAGTTATATTAATATAAATGAAATGAGTGCTCAGTTATGTAATGTTTTCCCGAAACGTGCCTATGAGTACGTTTTTCCCGTGGGTTTGACAATGATTGACTACATTGTGCAATAATCAAAGTGAAGTTTATTTCACTCTTATATATTGTATAGCGTTTCTTTAAATGATAAATGTTTCAATTCCATAACGAATGGTTGGAGTACAAACTGATTAGGAAAAGGTGATTCACTTGTAATTGCATTTTCATATGAAAGTAGGGATTTCCAAAGTACTTTTTCTCTCGCGTAATGCTGTGTTCATGTAAGAGTAATTGTTTCAGGATACTTTTTTTTCAGTTTCCATCTGAAAGTAAGTTCTATGCAAGATCTACATATTAATGTAAAGAGTTCATTTTGAACCAAAATGATTTTTTCCTTTCTTTGGAAGCTTCCCACATTTTTGGTATTGAGATTGAGAAACAGAAAGCCAAAACGTTTTTTTTCCAAAATATCTCTATTCTTGAACTTTACTTCTATGTAGGTGAATATGGCCAATAGAAAATAGTGTGACTGAAAAAAATACAATGTCCTTTTGGAAATAGAATCGTATCATATAAAACTGAACGCCTTCAAAATTTCAAATTCTCATTGAATACCATTATGATATTCAAGTATAGAGTAAAAAACAATTGATACTCTTTGAACTAACTCATTTTTCTGTGTGTTTTCCATTGCATTCAATATTAACAGTTGTTCTTAAAAAAACAATTGATGAAGTTTCTGCGTGGTTGTATTTCTCGAATACAATTTTCGATCATCATTAAGGAGAAGTCTTTATTCATGAAAAATTTTGTTTTATGTAACCGCACGAACAAAACTCCAGTGGTGTTGAATCCTGAGCCCTAGCAGGTCAGAGGCTATGGCTGTAGGCTGTATATTCTTCAACCCAGGAGCACCAATACACCAATGAAAATATCCTCGTCCATCAATGTCGTGATAATGTCACAGTTAAGAAAATGAAGAGACTGAAAAATAACTCCAGCATTACTAAACGTAAATAAATTTTGTTGAGAAAATCTGTTGAAATATGTTTTTCCGTTAACCAGCTTCTCGAACGACAACTCTCAAAAATCAAAACTTGTGCGAACTAAGGACTAACGAGGTCTTACCTTTTAACGTGTGATTCCTAACAAGAGTTGGACGATAGGAAGTGAAAATCTATCGTCTAGCCTTGCGGTTCGTACCACCGGTTCACACACCGGTTGATTGAGTGAGTGAAGCAAGACATTCACGTCAATGCACCGGGCTGTCGTCCCATTGAACAACAGTTTTAAAACAATTGTGCCAAGATTTCTCTATTTATACAGGATTCTATGCGATGACCGTCTGTTAAACGTAGGTATTTTGGAAAATGATTGGATTTATAAATTGAAATTTGGCAAACATAGGTCTTTCAATTGGCATCATCGAAAGAAAACAATGGCGTTTTTTCAACACTTCTGGTTATACCGGAAGTTGGTACCAACTTCCTCAATTCGAATATAAATTCTCTGTATATTTTCACGTTTCTGAATACCTGGTGTGATCCTGATCTGAGTTTATAATCCATTCCAAAAATGAACCATTCCCGAGATATTCATTTGTCTACCAAATAAAATTTGGTATTTGACTTTCAGGTGATTCTCCCATAAAATTCAATTCTTTCATAAAATTCACAAATGAGCTATTATTGTTCATCAAAATACTTCATTCAATAGGAGTAAAATTTCCAAAACATTATACAAGGTGTTCAGAATCATTGACGGTGGGTCGACAGCCTGGTGGGTTGACGTTGGTGGTTTTCTTTACTTACTCAATCGACCGGTATGTGAACCGGTGGTTCGAACCGCAAGGCCAGACGATCTATTTTCACTTACTTTCGTCCAACCCGTAGGAATCATACGTTAAAAGATGAGCCAGATATTTTTTTCAACAAGTGACTGATTGTGGAGATGAGCCAAAACTCAATTTTTTCAAATAAAACACCCTGTACTTCAGATTAGTTTTGAAATTCTGGGTTGATTTTGACGCATTTTCATGAAATATTCCCTATATCAAAAATCAATCGTTCACGGGATATTCCAGTTCCTTTTGAAAAATGAAACATGCGCATCTCCATCATGAAATTGCGAGTTACGAAACCTATATTCGAACAGCTAAAGAAAGTTTACGCAACATTTATATGTTCCGTCATAGTTTGTATTGAAGACATTATTTCAGATGAATATATGATGAATTACAAAATATTTGTTTGAAGGTGGTTGTTGACAATGTTTTGTGGTGTATTTCATCAGTTCGGAC